>JAKCPI010009343.1:0-12931 GCA_023213315.1 Euborellia annulipes | reverse complement strand
ACAGGGGCGCCGGAACGAATTTGAATCAGGGGGGCAAAAAATTTTTTTTTAGAAAATTAAAATAATTTAATATGATCAAATAGTATAAAACAAAAACAAATTACTATAAAATTTTAAATAAAATCACAATTTTAATAAAATTAAAATTAAAAAAAATTTTCTAGTGATTTTATCAAAAATTTTTGGAAAAAATTTGAAAAAAATCTGGTGTGACAAGCACAGCACACAATTTTCTTTCTACCTCAGGTAATCGATTGTTGTGTTCTGGCTTGTCACACCAGATTTTGTGTCGACATATATTTAGTTCTCGACAGTATTTAATTTTTTTTTGCAGATTATATGGGAAAATATTTATATTTTAGTTTTTCATGGTATCCATTTCTCCTATCTTCCGTATGAAATACAAGAGTAAAGTGGTCTTCAGAAGATTTCAATCGTAAAATGAGAATATACATTTCGGAAAAAGCACTAAAAAAGAATCAATTTTTGAATTAAAAAAAAAATTGTTGGAAATTTTTTGAGAAAATAGAAAAAAACTGAAAAAGTACATCATCAGTAAAGTACTCAGTAATCTGGGGCGGATTTTAATGTAAAGTTTATTTTTTCTAACTCCGGGGTGTTTAAGTTAAATATAGAATTTCAACCTGTAAATTAATTCCTTCATGCTTAAAATTGAACACACACAATATCCACCCACTAATTCCACCTCACCCACTCCACACACACTGAACAAATAGCTAAATTACAGCAGATAGACTATGTCGAAAATTACTTTTTGGGATTTAAGAAATAAAAACGCGAAGATCCATCAAAATTTTTCGACATCGAATTTTTGACATGAATCCAATACTTTCTTTTAATATATATTACATATATATATTAGGTAAGAGAAAGTAAAAATGAATTTCTTACTCTTTTAATTTTTAATTTCTCTTACCTATGTATATATATGTAATATATATATAGAGAGCATTTGGATTCATGTCAAAAATTCGATGTCGAGATTTTTGATGGATCTTCACGTTTTGAGGTCCCCTGAATCCAAAAAAGTGGTTTTCGCGACATGGTCTGTCTGTGTGTGGGTGGTGGGTGGGGTGGGGTGGGGTGGGGTGGGTGGGTGTGTGTCAAATTTTAAGCATGAAGGAATTGAGCTAAGAGGCTGAAATTTTATATTTAAGTTAAACACCCCCGGGACCGGAAAAATAAGCTTTTTTTAATCAAAATCGGCCAAAGAGTACTAGTACTTTACTGATGTACTTTTCAGTTTTTTTTTTCGATTTTCTCGTAAATTCGCTCTAACGATATTTTGATTAAAATTCAAAATCAATTATTTTTTAGATGCTCTTTCAAATGTATATTCTCGTTTTGCCCACAAATTGTTTGAAGCACACTTTACTCTTTGTGCTTCATAGGAAAGATAGGAGAAATGGTTGCCATGGTAACAAAATATAAATATTTTCCAATACTTATAAATTTTACATCTGAATTCAAATATTCCCTACTGCCGAGAACTAAACACATGTCGACACAAAAAAATCTGGGGTGACATGCACAGTGCACAACTTTCAGATTACCAAAGGTAAGAGGTAAAGTTGTGTGCTGTGCGCCAGTCACACCAGATTTTTTACTTTCTCTTACCTCATGTATATATGTAATATATATATATATATAGAGAAAGTATTGGATTCATGTCAAAAAATTCGATGTCGAGATTTTGATGGATCTTCACGTTTTGAGGTCCCCTGAATCCAAAAAGTGGTTTTCGCGACATGGTCTGTCTGTGTGTGGGTGGGTGGGTGGGTGGTGTGTGTGTGTGTTCAATTTTAAGCATGAAGGAATTGAGCTATGAGGTTGAAATTTTATATTTAAGTTAAACACCCCCCGGGACCGGAAAAATAAGCTTTTAATCAAAATCGGCCAAAGAGTACTAGTACTTTACTAATGTACTTTTTCAGTTTTTTTCGATTTTCTCAAAATTTGCTCCAACGATTTTTTTTAAAATTCAAAAATCAATTATTTTTTAGATGCTCTTTAAAATGTATATTCTCATTTTGTGATTGAAATCTTCTGAAGACCACTTTACTCTTGTACTCCATAGAAAAGATAGGAGAAATGGTTGCCATGGTATCAAAATATAAATATTTTCCCATACTTATAAATTTTACATCTTGAATTCAATTGTACCCTACTGTCGGAAACTAAATACATGTCGACACAAAAAATCTGATGTGACAAGCACAGTACACAACTTTCGATTACCGAAGGTAAGAGAAAGTTGTGTGCTGTGCGCCAGTCACACCAGATTTTTTAATTTAGAAAATTTTATTTTTCAAAAGTAAAAATATATCATTTTTAAAAATAAATGAAATAAAAGAAGAAATTTTGCCCCCCTCTGTCCCCCCCCCTATAGGATGCCAGGAGGGGGCAATGCACCCTTGCCCCCCCCAGTTCCGGCGCCTATGTATATATAGTATTGATTATTGAGATAAAGTAATTCAATTATAGTTACTTTTTTGTAAAAATTTATTTTATAGAAAAGCTTTTTATAGAATTTAATCGAATGTATTTATTTTATTTTTTTTACGACATGTTATTTATTTACAATTTTCACCTTAGCAATTTCTCCTAGCTGTCAAACTGGGGATGAAATAATAACAGGCAATAAACGTCAACAAAACGGAGCAAGAGGGTCATTAAAAAAAAAAAAAAAAAGGAAAAAGCTTGTTCCCACCCACAGGCACATACTCGTAAAAAGAGAGTTTATTCGTAAATAGCAACAACGTGGTGACCGCAACAACAGCTGCAGCAATTAAGATAATGGCACGATCTTAGAACATCCAACTCCAACCCTAAACTCAAGTGATGTCTTAACTTTCTCCATCTTCGGATTATCATCATAGGGGCGATTTGTGAAAAATTAAAATTTTAAAGGTGTTTTGAAAGCAAGCAAATTACTTGAGCCTATAAAATTTTCTTCTCTAATTGAAGGGAATCTCATACGAATATAAATGAGCTAATAATAATAATAATAACGTTATTAAATTTAATTGTTGCTTACAAAGATAATTAACTTTTTATAGAGATTATATTGTTTATACTTATAATAATAATATAGTCAAATTTTAATAGCCAAGTAAAATAGACAATTTTTCAAAACCTATTTGAAAAACAAATTTTAAGTTTCGCAAAAACAGTTCAAGTTTATTCTTCAAATAAATCTGAAAGTTATGAGCATGTAAGCTGGTAGGTGCAGATTTTTTTTTTTACTTTTTTGCTACTCGTAACTTAGAGAATAACAATTTTATTTTCTTTCAAATCTATTCGATGAGGAATTAATTAAAAAAAAATTGTAACAACTGGATATATGGCTGACTATAAATTGAAAAATAAAAGAAAAAAACAAAAGGAGGATGCAGCCAGTAAATTTTGTTTAACACTACATTTTCGCTAGTATTTGGGTCCTAGAAGTTTGATCAGCTCTAAAAATACAGATTTTTTTATGAAGATTGCATCTGTTATCTACATAGGCCCTAAATAAAAATGAAATGGGAAAATGTATGTATGTATATTTTATATAGAAATCCACAATTTTCAATGAATCTATTTGAAATTAATAGACCAGGGAGTAACGTAGCAATAATTTGAATTTGAATCTCTTAAATATTTTGGAAAATTAATTATAATCAAATTTCTTCAATATGGGAACACAAAATCAACAAGTTGGCTAGGAAATTGGAGAGGCAGGTAGTTGCTCTTTGAAATAGCTTTCTGGCTGTTTATGGGCTGGGGCGGGGCTACGCAGCAATTGAAGAACGAAGAGAGCACGCATACGACTTCAAGCAATTATAAATAAATCCTTTTGTGCTGTGCAAAGTCGGTATGCTCGCTTGAACTCAATATTCTTCCTTAACATCTTAACACTTGCATTGCATGAGGCGGGCAATAGCAACAAGCGCCGAAGGCAAGCACGGGGGACCAGGGGGAGCAGCCCTCTGGCTAGGCGGAGTTAGCTTTCCCCTTTTCGCTTTTTTCAGGTATCTCCTCTTCAGACTAGTAATTAATAAACTACAATCAAGACGGATTTAAAACCAAGAGTAGAATAAATTGTTTATTCCATTGAATTTTCGAGTTGAAAAAACCTTAATTATTCTAATTAATTAGGTGATACAGAATTTCGAGTTTCCTGGAAGATATTCAACCAAATGACCAGCAAAATAAAGTTAATTAATAACTCTTCTTCTTTGGTTTCTGGCATTTTGTAAATAAATTATTCGCTTTCTTTTATTCCCATCTAAATCATCTAGAACTCCTCTAAAGTGAACCGATCAAGAAATTAACAAATGTGAATGCAGAGGAGCTGTAGTGAAGTTGATCCTTTAGGGTTACCTAATTTCCAGTAACTAAATAATTTCTGGATGTAAAATCAATAATATTTAGTTGATCATTCAAATAATTGAACTATAAACCAAAAATGACACCATTTAATGAAATATAAAGCCCTTTTCTCCCTTCTCATATGGAGAAAAATTAAAAAAAATTTCTCAGAGTTTCTTCATTAAAACAAACCTTAAATAGAAGCATTTTTTTTTTATAAAAGTTTGTTAAATTGAGTTGAAGTATTTTCATTTTGTAAAATAATTACTAGGCCCAGCTTGCTCATGCATTCCCTCTTTCTATCTATTGCTTTTAAAGTCTTCGAGATGAACTTCTCAATTTGTTTTCAAGTGGAGTGAAGTAGTAGAAGTAGAAGATGATATGAGTAAGCATATTAAATTATAATTCTAAACAACTCCAGGCTCATCCGACAAAGACGGTATCGTACAAGTGAAGGACTAAATTGAAAGTTTCCATAAGAAATTTAAAGAAAAAAGTTTTGATTTAATTATAAATAAAATCAAGAAAATTACATATAGCTGGCTAACTTGTATATTAGAAAAAACTACCTTCACTTTAATCATTTCGACGATACTATCATACAATAATTTATTTTTCCTTTATTTTACCATTATGTATATGTTAATATACATATAGCCCTATATAGAGAGAAAGTATTGGATTCATGTCAAAAATTCGATGTCAAGATTTTGATGGATTACACGTTTCGAGGTCCTGTAAGGATTTTTTTGTTTTATTTTATTAAAGCTAATTGAGTGTAGTAATTGTATTGGTATGTCCTCTAGAGATCTGGCGATCTATTCGTCCGACCGAGTGTTGGTTGGTCATCAAGATGTTTAATCCTATTTCCTCTCTAATGAAGTCATCATTTAATTTTAATGACTCGGAATCTCAAACAGTTCATTCATTGATTCCTCATCAAGTTTAAACATCACAAACTCGTCTCGTTTTTTTTACAATCATTCATTTATTTATAAGCTAAAAAATGGCTATTTAGGCTTATATGAATAAAGGATATATCAAAAAAATTGCTTTCTTCAAAATCAATGATCTAAGATTCAGTAGTTTGTTTTAAAATAATCCCAAGGAATTAGTTTAAATTAATATAAATATTTCATCGATTGAATTGAAATAAATATCTTTCTTTTAATATATTTAAAAATATATAAAATATTTTAAAATTATTAAAATATTATTAATCAAATCCATGACATGTATGCAAGCGACCTTCATTTTTATCGTACTTTTAATATTGCATCGTTAACTCATTCAAGCGATTTCATTCACCCACATCGCGTAAGAGGGACATTAGTTTCAAGTTGATTTATGAATGTTTTTATAAATATATATAAAAAATCTGGTGTGACTGGCCGAACAGCACACAATTTTCTCATATCTTCGGTAATCGAAAGTTGTGTTCTGTGCTTGTCACACCAGATTTTTTGTGTCGACATATTTAGTTTCCGACAGTACTATACATTCGGGAGATGTAATTTATAAGTATGGGAAAATATTTATATTTTTGTTACCATAGCACACCATTCTTTCCTATGAAGTACAAGAGTAAAGTGGTCTTCAGAAGATTTCAATGGCGAAATGAGAATATACATTTTAAAAAGCATATAAAAAATAATTGATTTTTGATTTTTAATCAAAATCGTTGAAATGAATTTTTTGAAAAAATCGAAAAAAAAAAAACTGTAAAAGTGAATCAGTAAAGTACTAGTACTCTTTGGCCGATTTTATTCAAAAGCTTCATGTTACATCTCAGGGGGGTGCCTAACTTAAATATATATATAAAAAAAAACTATAGTAAGAAATAGACTACTATTAATTTTTTACACAAAAAAATCTGGTGTCGCACAGAATATCCCATAGCTTTAGATTTAGGTAGGAGAAAGTTGTGTGCTGTTCGGTTATCATACCAGATTTCTTCCATAGATTTTATACATGTATTGCCTCTTTCCGTATTAGTAAGAATTATTACATTAACTAATATCTATGCTTTAAATCAAATCTAAGTGTAAATAAACTTTATCTTGGAAAATTGGATAGTAAAAGGAAGAATCTTTAGTGAAGGTGGGAGGAGATAGGAGGGTCCATTATCCAGAAGAAAGTTCATAAAATCCAAGCCGAGATGATGATGGGAACATCTTAATTTTATTAGCCATTTTCGGGAAAACTAATGAGCAATTAAAAGAGAAGAAAACAAATATGGCCGACTTAGATAGGAATAAGAGGGTTCTATTTTTTGAGGGTGGTCATATCAAATTTGATGAAATTGAGGTTTTGGTGATATTGAAGGAATAGGTGTGAACTCGCGGCCTGGTCGATGATAGTAATATTACTATAGAGAAATTTATAAATGTCCATGGCTTCAAAAGGCCTCTGGGTCATAACACAATGGAAGAGATTTCGCCTCTCGCTCCAATCGGTATTTAAATTGAAATGGCTAACAATAACTTGAAATAAACATGATCGGATCTAAATGACGTTAGATGCATTTTTTAAAAAATCATCAAAATCTGTATTCATACCTTCATCAAATAACAAAACTTAACACTCTGGTTTTATTTTTTGCTTTCTCTTACCTATATATGTACTATATATATATATATATAGTATATATATATATATATATATATATATATATATATATATATATATATATAGAAAGAGAGAGAGAGATTTTTTGGTTTTATGTCAAAAAAGAAAAAAGTAAGTTGTGTTCTGTGCTTGTCACACCAGATTTTTTGAGTCAAGATATATTTAGTTTTCGCCGATATAATAGAATTCAAGATGTATTTTTTTTTTTTTTTTTGCTGTTGGTCAGAGATTATTAGACAGTTTCCACAAATACATTGCGTTACATAGGCCTTCATTATGTTAAATTAATAATGAAAAATTGGAGATATCAGCCAAATTGGAATAATCCAGGTTCAATAAAACTCCCAGAATAAGACGTTTCGGCCTGAATTTATTTTATTATTTATTTTATTATCATTTTATCTCTGAGCTTGGGCACAGAAGCCATATAATTTTGTATGAAGCGAAAAAATTTTATTATTGACAAATCCCGGTTTGATCACATGTGCACTTGCACTATGTGTATAATTCCCAATAACTGAAGATGGCCAAATAAATTCAGGCCGAAACGTCTTATTCTGGGAGTTTTATTGAACCTGGATTATTCCAATTTGGCTGATATCTCCAATTTTTCATTATTATCACATCACCAGCCACAACCCAAAGCAACTATTATGTTAAATTTATAGACATGGAAAAATATTTATATTTAGTTTCCATTGCAACCATTTCCCCTACGTTTCGTATGGTTAAAGTGGTCTTCATAAGATTTCAAGTGCAAAATGGAGAGTATACATTTTAAAGAGCATCTAAAAAATAATTGATTTTTGAATTTTAGGCTGAATCAGCAAATTTTGAGAAAATCGATTAAAAAATTAAAATAAAATAAAACTTTTTTTTGGAGTTTAGGCTTTCACAGTTGTTATCATTAGTAAAAGAATTAGATTTTTTGTTTAACTGTGGTTTATTTGTAAAAATTACAACGTTTAGGCCTGAATGAGTTCGATTGAGATTGTCACAGATGTAACAACCTTTGTAATCTTAGCTGAATTGTACCTGAAGAAGGCCACAGAATGAGTGGCCGAAACGTTGTAATTTTTACAAATAAACCACAGTTAAACCAAAAATCTAATTTCTTTTACTAAAAATAAAACTTTACCGAAAAATGTAAAATATTCAAAAAGTTTTAAATATGCAACTTTATGCAATATTCACCAAATAATGCAATATAAAATTTGAACCTTAGTTCCAAAGGGGCATGATTCGGATAGAAAATTGGTTTTCCGGGACATACATGTTAGCAAATAGAATATGCAATTGCATAGGAATCCGGGCTTTAGTGATAACCAAGACCGAAACGTAATAAGTTCAAAAATAACAGGTTTCTTTTATTTCTTCACCTTTAAACTCAAAGAAGGTAAAATGCACATACACATTCTTTTGTAAACACAATTTCATATTTTAGTTATGAGAGATATCTAGAAATATAAATATTTATTTGGGGAAAACCCAATTCTTCTTTAGGAAATGGATTACCAATTAATTTAAATAAATATGTAGAGAGTCTATTACACTTAAGTCAGAGAAGCAAAAAATCAATCCAGAGAAAAGTAAACCGACCCCTCATCCTACAGGTTTGGAAATAAAAGCAAGGCATAGAAGATTAAAAAAATATTCTATAACTCAGTGAATTCGGTTATTTACTCTGCACATCTAAGATCTCGAGTTATATTTTAAAAGAAAGAGTTGATTAAAAAATTTTATTAGTAAAAAAACCAATAAGCCCATCCCTCCATCCTTCATGGACCATCTTTGTTTTTTTATCTTAAGTTGATTTCTGTATTTATGTTTTACATTTAATGAGATTTCATTTTGATTAAATCAAAACTTCTCTAAGAATTCTTTTCCCTTTCTCGCAAAAAAAAAGATTATTTAAATTTCACCCTGAAT
Source organism: Euborellia annulipes (assembly GCA_023213315.1). Taxonomy (NCBI): domain Eukaryota; kingdom Metazoa; phylum Arthropoda; class Insecta; order Dermaptera; family Anisolabididae; genus Euborellia; species Euborellia annulipes. Next base: position 4,000 of record JAKCPI010009343.1, on the reverse strand, counting down.
AATTCGCCGAAAGGCAAAAACCCATATTAATTTGTCTTTTCTCGTTTTAATCATCGTTAAAATTTAATATGCCGGGTTTCCTATTGGCTTTTTTGCTTTTCATTATTGGCTTATGCTCTCCTCTTGTGTTTCTCTCTTTCTCTCTCATTTAAATAAAGGAATCCGATTGGTTTAATTTCTGGTTGTCTCCCTACCCCCTCCACTAAAAAAAAAGAAAAACAAAAGATTCTCCCTCTTATGCCCAATTGCACCGCCCAATTTAAGTATGACTTAAAATTAAGTATCAACAACATGGCAACGTTGTAAATTTTAGTAAAATTCTGCTGATTTATTTTTATTTAATAATATAAGACTTAAATGGTACTGTTATGTATTAATAGATATATATTTGGGGGTCCTGGCATCTTCATTCTCGCCATTTGGGTCTTGAAACATGATTTTATTTTCAATCAGAGAACGTGTTATCTTAGCAACGAGCGTGGTTAGCAACGGATGACAATGAAAGTGTGTTAAATTTTATACTTAACCCCCAAATATTTAAGCCCTCGATTTCGGTGGCTTAGCAATGACTTAAGCCAAAAAACAATATTGATAATATAATATTAATTAACTGATAATAATACATTTTTTGATTCGATTTAGATTTTTCTTATAAAAAACATGAACAATATGAACTATATTTTCAAGGATGATCTATATTATTTGTATATACGAGTATATTAGCTGTGGGTCTGTCCGCCCATCCGTCCGCCTGACCAACTTCCCGTTGGAATTTTGGAACGAAATTGTGCAGTCTTATAGAGTAGTGTTTTTCAAACTTTTTAAATTTACAAGTTGAAAAATTCTTGCGTCCCCTTGGTCCATAGACAGACAAAAAGTTTGTAAATCGCAAATCTTAATCAAAAGACTATGCAAATTATATGATTTTCTCTTTTTGGCACCTATTTTCCTTCTCTCTGAAAGTGTGTTTTTATTGTAGTGTAGAACTTTGCGTTTTTCCTTTTGCCTCCTACCCCCCGAGTGAGGCTTCGCCACCCCCCCTAGGAGGAGCGACCCACAGATTGAAAAACACTGCTATAGAGTGGCAGCTCGTTATTAATATTTATATATAGTATATACCTGGTATAATATTGTTTGTGTCTTTACTCTTACTGTGTTAGTATTTTGCTTATACAGAGCGCGATACTCCATGTCATCGTATTATATTTACTTAGGGTATATACGTTTTTCCCTCAAAAAAATATATATAAAATTGTTATTAATTAATCAAAAATCATTAAAATTAATATTTTGTTTCGCATTTTCTCATTTTCTATAATTAATATTTATAAACAATATCTATTTAATTTAGTTTATGATTATTAAAAAGAAAAAATTATTAAATTAAAAATAAATCACCAGAATATCACTAAAATTTACAACGTTGCCATGTTGTTGATACTTATTTTTAAGTCATAATTAAATTGGGCGGTGCAATTGGGCATTAATAATAAAAGAAATGATTTTCTAACTTCCTTCTTTTTTTTTCTCAATACAAAATCTTGTTATTCCTCCCTCCCCTTAAGTTTTTGTTTGACAAACCAACGACGACGGAGTTTTTATAATTTCATATACGGATTGTTTTTGAAACGGCTTAATTTTTATTTCCTTTCCAAAAAAAAAAAATCATTTTTCTTCTCTTTTTTTTAAGAAAGTTTAGATTAAATTTCTTCTTCTAGCTTCTTTGGTAAACTTATTTATTTGAGATCTTTGATTAGTTTCAAATAATAATAATTAGTTTTAAGCCAAAAGACGATTAGCTGAGAATTAATAGTATCTTCCAGTTTTAAAAATAAATGGCCTCAGTTTAGAAACAAATTTACAAAATTATGCATAATAAGTTGTCTGAAGAAAGAATAATAATGAAGGGAACGTTCCAAGAAATGTTAAATTTTAATCAAAATCTGAAATAAACAGTAGTATTATTAATTAGAAAACTATTTTAGACGAAGATGTATGAGTGTAAATTCTAATGTATTAATTATTATTATTTTTAAATAAAGAAAATTAAGCTAATCTCCATTTAATAAACGATCATAATTGATCTAGCTTGATAAAACATCAACTTACAAAAATAAAATCCAAACAAATAATCAAGTAGTATACCCATATTAATAGCCTCCTAATACCAATGGAATTTATTTTAGGTTAAATTTAAAAGGCAAAATCGGGAAAAACCCTCTCTTTACATAATAATAAAAAAATTGAAACTAGATGTAATATATATATATATATATATATATATATATATATATATATATATATGTAGGCCTATAGGTGAGAGAAAGTAAAAGGTATCTTACTGTTAGATATGTCAATTTGTCAATGGTTTCTTTTTTTTGTTTTAATTAAATTCATTTAGTGGTGAAATTCTGAATTATAAGTGTTGAAACTTGAACATAATTTCACAGAAAGATTTTATGTTTAATACTATTAAAAGGGAGCGAGAATGTTTTTTACTTTCTCTTACCTCTATATATATGTTAATATATATGAGAGAGAATGTATTGGATTCATGTCAAAAATTCGATGTCGAGATTTTGAGGGATATACACGTTTTGAGGTTCCCTGAATCCAAAAAAGTGGTTTTCGCGACATGGTCTGTCTGTGTGTGTGTCTGTGTGTCTGTCTGTGTGTCTGTGAACAAAATATCTCAAGAACGAAAAGAGCTAGGAGGTTGAAATTTTATATTTAAGTTAGGCACCCCCATGGGACGTGACACGAAGCTTTTGAACAAAATTGGCCAAAGAGTACTAGTACTTTACTGATGCACTTTTTCAGTTTTTTTTCGATTTTCTCTAAATTTGCTCCAACGATTTTTTTAAATTCAAAAAATCAATTATTTTTTAGATGCTCTTTAAAATGTATATTCTCATTTTGCCATTGAAATCTTCTGAAGACCACTTTACTCTTGTACTCCATAGAAAAGATAGGAGAAATGGTTGCCATGGTAACAAAAATATAAATATTTCGCTATACTTATAAATTTTACATCTTGAAAATCGAATGTACCGTACTGTCGGAAACTAAATACATGTCGACACAAAAAAATCTGGTGTGACAAGCACAGAACACAACTTTCGATTACCGAAGGTAAGAGAAAGTTGTGTGCTGTCGCCAGACACACCAGATTTTTATTCTTTCAATACAATGGATAATGATATTTTACTTGGTAAGTTTTTCATTTAATTGAACTATCAAAATAATTTAAATGATGCTTAAATAAAATGTGTGAAAAAGAGAAAGATTGGTTAATTAGAAAATTACTAGCCGCGCCATCTTCTTTTGTCCCCCTAAGTTGCCGAAAAGACTGTGTGTATGTGTGTGTGTGTGTGTGGGTGAGAAAAAAGTTTGAGTGTTTAAAAAAAATAAATAAATAAATAAAGGAGGGATAGAAACCAATTGCTTTCTAGAGGGTAATATTCTGGATTTTCATAATTTTTTAGCCTGCTCATTTGGGGATTCGAAATTTTTTCCTGGACTCTCTGTATAAGAAAAAAATTTCAACGGTATGTTTGTAAAACAGAGCTTGACAGACGTATGGACAAACCGCAATTACATACAGTGCCTGGTATAGATTTTAGAAGACGATGTATGAGTGATATAAATTCAAATATTGTATATTAATAGAAAGTACATTTGAAATTTATTTTATTACAAGTTGAGAAAGGCGCGGCTTCGCCGCGCCCATCTCCAACTTGGCCCTGGCGGGCGGCGTCTCGATACGTGATCAGTAGTTTTTCTCTTAATTTTAAAGCCCATATTATTTTTGCCTAAATGAAAATACAATGAATCAAGTTTAAAATTTGAGTATTCGCCCTGCCCGGCCTCTGGGTTTTGAAGGCCATGAGAAAATTACGGGCAAGAAGCAAGCCTAAATTTCCCTTTAATAAACTGATTCGAGCCAACGGGCATGCAAATGAAATCAGGCGGACAGGGACCTATTAAAAAAATCAAGAAT
>JAKCPI010009341.1:0-33586 GCA_023213315.1 Euborellia annulipes | reverse complement strand
TTATTAAATTCAACTTCAGAAATTGCATTTAATATTACAAATCGATTTCACATTTATTTTTTTTTCTTCTTTCCCTTCAAGAGCTATTTTCGCGAAAATTGCTTAAATTAAATTGCTATTGGCAAAATAGAGCTTATGGAGCTAAGCCGAAAAATGTTCTTTAAAGAATATTGAATAAGAAAAATAAATAAATAAAAAAAACATTTCGGAAGATTTTTGAAAATAAATAAGACAAAAGAATAGAAATGCATAAAAAGAAAAAAATATATTCTTATATAGACATTTAAATAAATGTTTGATTTATGATACTCAGGCGTCCTATTTTTTCCATTTTAATAGTTATAAATGACACATTTTAATCTTGCAAATGGCATTTTGAAATGTCTTATCAATCTTAAAAGAGTGTGACACTTCTTGGAGATTAACTTAGGGCGGTATCATTATTTTTTACCATCAAAGATGACTCTTTTTGTCTCCTAGGGTTTTTTTTGTCTTTCTTTAGGCCCCGGGGGAGATTTGCTCAGGGAATGCCCGTTTAATATCACACATGAACATGAAGACTCTTGCAGAACAGCTTAGAACTCCCCAGGGATGCCAAGGAATGATTTTGTTCTTCGGCCGGCCCCTCTCATCTTTTCTTTTCTTTTTTTTTTTTTTTTTTTGTTGTATATCCGCCGAGTCACACACAACATGGCATTGTTCAAAAATAAGATACCAATTTTTATATCAATGTTTAGAGAATAAATGTCTCTTTAACATGCGAAATATCAAAGATATATATGAAAAAAATATAACTCATCAATTCCAAAAAAAGATTTATATACTTTTATAATGCTATTTCTTTTAGATTTTAAATAGTTTTCAAATCAATCATATTAATAAATAATAAAAAAAAAGTTTGAAATGTAATTTATAAATTTAAAATTTATATTCATCAGACATTCAATTTATATTTAGACAACGCCATCGCAAGAGATATTTCTATCTTTGTTGGTTTGTTCTTAAAAGGAATTAAAATCCGTCCACTAGTTTCTGTTATGATATAAAAATAGCATATAGTTATACTGTATATGTTTAGATAATAAGGAATTTATCTTTAATTTGAAAATATTCCATTAAACCATTTTAATACAGTATATATATATATATTTCATAAGAAAAATCATTGTGGTTTTATTTGATATACCCAATCGCGTAACTAGGGGGTGCCGGGGAGTGGGGGCTGCACCCCCCCAGAAGGCTCGTGCCCCCCCCCCCCCCAGCCAAATTCTCATGGATATACCCGCCCGAGGGTAGCATAAAAAAAAAACGCCTGCAAATAGCTCGATTGAGAGAGTTATCATTAATAGAAAATGGCAATTGAAAGACAGTTCTTCTGCACTTTTTATTTTTATTTAATTTCATTTAAGGTCTTTTTCGGCATCGAAGCCATTTTTATTTAAATACCTATTTATTTAAATTGATTGGTAGCCAATACAATTTAAATAAATTTTTTGTCGCATTGGGCGGAATGCGAACCCGCGGCCCTTGGTATAAATGGCCAGTATGCTACCCTTGGTATAAATAGCCAGCATGCTAACCACTTCACCAAGGCCTGAGGGCTTCTTCTGCACTTTTTTATTTCATTTTATTTTTTTTTATTTAGGCGTTCTTAAAAAAAAATTTTATTTAAAATAATAATTAAATAAAAATAATACACTCGGTCAGTGGCGTCATTTGGGGGGGGGGGGGGGGGGGCAAATGCCCCAAGGGCTCTGATTTTTATAAAATTTTATTTAATTTTAATTTAATTTCTAAATAAAATATTTCAAAATATATCTACGAGTATATAAACTGTACAAAATTAACCAATTATATTAAAATATCTTTTGGCCAAAATTGAATACTTATTTGTTAGTAAATTTTAAGAACAAAAAAAATGTTTGTCCCCCCCCTCAAGAAAAAGTTGAAATGACTCCACTGCACTCGGACTTGTTCCAAGATATATTTATTAATTAAAAATTAGCAATTTCTATACTGTGTGTGAGTATTAAATATACAGGGTGTCCGGTAAAGAATGGATAACCTTGAAATGTCTTATAGTATAACTTATGGCCGTTCAGAAAAAAAAATTGAAACAAAATATATCATAAGTAGTACCTAAGATATGATTTTTTTAAAAGAAAGGTCTAATTTTTTTACCTTGTTTTACTTTTATGAACACTACGATCAGAAATGAATGGATTCCATCGGTTTGTTGTTATTTTATTATTATACACGAACTATGCTAATAGATAAACAGTGAATAGTATGACTAGCTATTGCACTTTTTTATTAAAAAATTTTAATAATAATTTAGTTAGTTTCCGTTTGCAATTATCGTGATTTACTTTGAATCAGTGTTAAAACGACCACCTGGCTATTTTATTGGAATTTGCTAATTTTTTAATAAAGAAGTGCAATAGCTAGTCATACTATTCACTGTTTATCTATTAGCATAGTTCGTGTATAATAATAAAATAACAACAAACCGATGGAATCCATTCATTTCTGATCGTAGTGTTCATAAAAGTAAAACAAGGTAAAAAAATTAGACCTTTCTTTTAAAAAAATCATATCTTAGGTACTACTTATGATATATTTTGTTTCAATTTTTTTTCTGAACGGCCATAAGTTATACTATAAGACATTTCAAGGTTATCCATTCTTTACCGGACACCCTGTATGAGACCTTTTTGAATTAATTCCTGCGATCAGTAGTTTTATTGATTTGGTTGTCATCCACGATATATACTGTAGTAAAAACAAAGTATTAAACTTCATTTATTATTTACATAATTAAATCATTAACACATTGTCTATTGTTCGAGCATATTTTCGCTCTATTTATGATTGTCTCGTTTGATTAATTTAAACCCGTATATAGTGAGTTTCCTCTAAACGAATAAAAAAAAAACAAGACTCGTATATTTAAAGTAAACTTAAGCTATATTTAAATTTAGAAATTGAATATCTTCTCTGAACGCGAATAAAATGCCAACATTGATTTGTGTGAGTTCGGTCGGTTTAAACAGGGGCGGGAGACATTTACTTCTAAAATAAATGGCAATTTTAAAGAAATAGATTTTAAAAGAGAAAATTCAAATTATACAATAAATTTCGTGATTTATCAAACTATTTTCCAAATAAAATATCAATAATAGATAATTTTGCCTTATGAGATAAATTTAGCCTTTTTTTTATTTACTCGTAAAATATTAGGGTTAAAATTGTTTTTTGAATGTATGATGTCGATATAATATTAAGTTATGGACATTTAAATGGACTTTATAAAATATAAAACCCCGAGTCATTTTAATATCCTTCTATATATAGGGAATTTATGATACATAGAACGCACTGGGATGATTGTTATCAAAAATTAATCATTATTTTGTGTATTTTTAGTTTAAAGGTTAATTTTTTTTTATTGTCATTCATTAAAATTTACTTCATTAATAATTACATTATCTTACCTATATATGTTAATATATAGAGGGAAAGTATTGGATTCATGTCAATGTTCAGATTTTGACGTTTTGAGGTCCCCTGAATCCAAAAAGTGGTTTTGGCAACATGGTCTGTCTGTGTGTCTGTGAACAAAATATCTCAAGATCAAAAAAAGCTAGGAGGTTGAAATTTTTTATTAAAGTTAGGTAGGCCTACTCTCCTGGGACGTGACATGAAGCTTTTGAACAAAATAGGCCAAAGAGTACTACTGTAGTATTTTACTGATGTAATTTTTCAGGTTTTTTCGATTTTCTCAAAATTTGCTCCAACGATTTTGATTAAGATTCAAAAATTAATTATTTTTTAGATTCTCTTTAAAATGTATATTCTCATTTTGGCATTGAATCCTTTTGAAGACCGCTTTACTCTTGTACTTCATAGAAAAGATAGGTGCAATGGTTGCCATCATAGGCGTAGCCAGGGGTGTTTTGGGGATAAATACCCTAAAATAATCTTAAATTTTTCAAATGTTTGAAAAATTTTTTCTCTAATCCCCCCCCCCCCTTCATCAAAAATTTCTGGCTACGCCAATGGTTGTCATAGTATCAAAATAAAAATATTTTCCCACGTTTATAAATTTTACATCTTGAATTCAAATGTACAGTACTATACTGTCGGAAACTAATTATAGCCTATACAAACACAGATGCTGTGCGACTAGTCACACACATTTGAATTTAAATAGAACGGTTCGATGATATTTTATTTCCATTTTTTGCATTTTCTTTTTTTCTTCAAAAAATATATAAATAAATAAATATCCAAAAGATCAATCAAGATCAACAACGATAGCTAAAGCATAATAAAAATTAAATTTTCATGATTAACAATATCTATTTTTTTTTAGGGAGTAATTAAAAATAAGTTAATATCATTGTACTATTGTATATTTTAATTTATGATTTCCAGTTTAATTTTAATTTCAAATTGACAAAAAAGAAAAGTTAGATTTGTTTAAAATCTCGGTATAATTCAGTGGAGGGGAAACAACTTCTCTCCCCTAGGGATCTCCCGTTACCCATAACATTGTTCGAAATGTTTCTTTTTTATGTTTTATGTCAATTAGGTCAATGTTTATGCTAAATAAAACACACTCGTTACGATGTCAATAAAATTTTTTTGTTAAAAATTTCTATAAGCTTGTTCTCATTATCAATGTTAATAAAAAAAAAGAATCGGTGTACTAAATAGAACTATTTCGAACAGACCTATATAATTTCAATTACAATAATATCATTTTTAATATTTTTATGATGTGATCCGAGGATAAAATAAAAAAAGTGGAATGTTCAAAGAACAAAGAAAGAAAGAGACAAATGGTTTTTTATCTTTAATTTTGAATTATAATAATTTTTAATTTGGAAACCGTGGAAATCTTGATAAATTAATCTTAATGATATAAAGCTGATTTCAAAAAAAAAAAAAAAAATAATAAAATAATTGAAATCAGAATAATTAAGAATAAAAGAAAAAAAATTAGGAAATGAAGGGTGGACTAAGGAAAGGGAACAAAATGACCCATAAAGCAATTAGCACTAATTGAAGAAATTAATCAATTCTGAAAAGGACAAGCACACATCTCGATTCGGAGAGAAAATTTTAATCTTATGAATCTACGTATCTTCATTCTCTGATAATTGCAAACAAAAAAAAAATAAATAAAAATATTGTGCTTATTTTTATTATCAAATTTTATTAAAATTTTCCTTATATATCTTATAAGTATCGTCCAGCAATATTTGTTAATTAACATTTTTTTATTATTATATTTACCATTTTATACTATTTTCTATCTACATATCAAATCCAACAAAAAAAAAACCCCTAAAATTTATATTTGATAGTTCTGATTTTCTCTATTTTTAAGAAACATACACAAATATATAAATTAATGGATAATTAATTTGTGTTTGTGCTTTGCTTTTTTTATCACCAATCAGGCTGGTAAAATTGCAATAGATTTATTTAATCTTTGTAAGCAAACAATATGTGAATAGTCGACGTCATTAACTTTGAGGCCAGCACACAATAATATTTACAGAGAAGCATTTAATGGTTTTGAAATTATATATATAAAAAAAAAATGTTTTAATTGAATTTTCATTTATATTTGATTCGGTGACCAGCGTCCGCTTTTTAATATTTATGACACTGTTAATTACGAAATAAAAAAAAAACATTGCGTTATAAAGCAAAATAATATATTTCCACTCTCCAAATTTGTTATTAAACATATTTTAATTTTTCTTTAATAAAACTTGAATATAACCCATTAAGGCAAAATTTGTAATTAAAATAATGACGTTTAAAGAATAATCATGATGAAATGAATTTAAAAAGAAAAAAATGAAATTACTTTTAAATTTAATGGATAAAATATTATTATTATTTTTAGAAAAATATGATTGTTAATTAATTGTTAATAAGTTGAGATAAAAAGCAAGGTATTTTTAAAATATCAAATGGGAATATCTGTCTTAAAAAAAGTCTCGGGCTTAATTTGAAACCAGAAAATTGGTAATACTACATTTTTCTTCTTAAGAGAATAATGCCAACACAAAAAATCTGTTGTGCCCCTTCTACTTTCAGTAAGTGAAAGATAGATTTCGGATAATCGAATTTCTTTTGTATGTTTTACTTCTTAAATTTAAAAATCGACTTTAGTCGAAAGCGAATATGACCCTTACATTTAAAAAAAGTTTCCCACCCCTGTGATATTATTTAAATTAAAAATATTCTTCAATTAAATAAAACCTTATAAAAGAACTTCCTCTATTCTTCTTTAATTTCGACAAGAAAAAAAAAGTAATTATTTTTTGTTGTAAAATAAAAACGAAATTATAAATCATTTTTATGAATAATAAAAAATAAAATTTATTTCTTAATTAAATTAAAGATAAAAAAGAGACACATTTAGATCGTGAAGCGTCTTCTAACAATTCGTTAAAGCATTTTCATGCAACTCTACAGCTAGTAGATCCAGACGGAGTTAAGTTCCGGTTTTGAAAGCCTTAAAAAAAAATCTGGTGTGACTGGCGCACAGCACACAACTTTCTCTTACCTTCGGTAATCGAAAGTTGTGTACTGTGCTTGTCACACCAGATTTTTTGTGTCGACATGTATTTAGTTCCCGACAGTACGGAACATTTGAATTCACAAGGGGAGTGCATAGCCTTGATAACACCGATTTGAACGAAAATTTTTTTATGTGTAGTACTTGATGAAAAACGAATTCTGTTAAAGCCAGAGGACGCGCTTCTCAACGGTTCGTCTAAAAAAAAATGTTAAAGATTTTGCCTGCATGCCTTAAGCCGTTACTAACAATAACATTTACAAATGTCGCGATGGCTAGATCGGTAGGGCGCATTCTTTGTAAACAAAAAATCTCGGTTCGAATCTCTTCTTGTGCAACTATTTTTTTTTTTTTTTGTGTAATTTATTTATTTATTTATTTTTTTTTTTGTTTCAGAATATTTTTTAATATTAATAAATAAATAAAAAGTTTTTTTAATTATTGGCATTTAATTTTCAACATGTTCCATATATTTAAAGAAAATTCGAATGCTTTCTGTCAAAAATATAATATAAGGAAATATTTAATATTATACTAGAAATATATTACTATTAATTGGACATATAAAAAAATATTGTCGTAACATGTTCAAAGTTCGGAAAATGAACGACCCAACTGTTTAAAACAAATATTATTATAAATTTATTTATGTGTCTAATTAATAGTAATATATTTCTAGTATAGGCCTAATATTAAATATTTGCTTATATTATATTTTTGACCGAAAGAATTCGAATTTTCTTTAAATATATGGAACATGTTGAAAATTAAATGCCAATAATTAAAAAAAAACTTTTTATTTATTTATTAATATTAAAAAATATTCTGAAACAAAAAAAAATAAATAAATAAATTACGCAAAAAAAAAATAGTTGCCCAAGGAGAGATTCGAACTCGGGATTTTTTGTTTATAAAGAAAGCGCCCTACCGATCTAGCCATCGCGACATTTGTAAATGTTATTGTTAGTAACGGCTTAAGGCATGCAGGCAAAATCTTTAACATTTTTTTTTAGACGAACCGTTGAGAAGCGCGTTCTCTGGCTTTAACAGAATTCGTTTTTCATCAAGTACTACACATAAAAAAATTTTCGTTCAAATCGGTGTTATCAAGGCTATGCACTCCCCTTGTCAGATGTAAAATTTATAAGTATGGGAAAATATTTATATTTTGTTACCATGGCAACCATTTCTCCTATCTTCCCTATGAAATACAAGAGTAAAGTGGTCTTCAGAAGATTTCAATCGCAAAATGAGAATATACATTTTAAAGAGCATCTAAAAAATAATTGATTTTTGAATTTTAAAAAAAATCGTTGGAGCAAATTTTGAGAAAATCGAAAAAAACTGAAAAAGTACATCAGTAAAGTACTAGTAATCTTTGGCCGATTTTGATTAAAAGCTTATTTTTCCGGTCCCGGGAGGTGTTTAAGTTAAATATAGAATTTCAACCTCGTAGCTCAATTCCTTCATGCTTAAAATTGAACACAGACACACCCACCCACCCACCCACCCACCCACCCACCCACACACCCACCCACAGACAGACCATGTCGCGAAAACCACTTTTTTGGATTCAGGGGACCTCAAAACGTGAAGATCCATCAAAATCTCGACATCGAATTTTTGACATGAATCCAATACTTTCTCTCTATATATATATTACATATATACATAGGTAAGAGAAAGTAAAAAATACGAAAACCAGATAATCAAATGAAATTAGCAGTAGACGGAGCCGAAAATATTTATTTCAAATTTTTAAAATTCAAAAATAAAAAAAAAAAATTTCCTTTGAAAATAAAAATATTGCAGAATACCAGTACAGGAGAAAAATTTCAACTTACTCATTTGTACTTCCTCTTACCTCTATATATATGTTAATATATATAGAGAGAAAGTATTGGATTGATCTTAAAAATTCGATGTCGAGATTTTGATGGATATACACGTTTTGACGTCCCCTGAATCCAAAAAAGTGGTTTTCGCGACATGGTCTGTCTGTGTGTGTGTGTGTGTTCAATTTTAAGCATGAAGGAATTGAGCTACGAGGTTGGAATTTTATATTTAAGTTAGGCACCTCCCTAGGGCGTGAAAAAAAGCTTTTAATCAAAATCGGCCAAAAAGTACTATTACTTTACTGATGTACTTTTTCAATTTTTTTTACTTTCTCTTAACTCTATATATATGTTAATATATAGAGAGAGAAAGTATTGGATTCATGTCAAAAATTCGATGTCGAGATTTTGATGGATATACACGTTTTGAGGTCCCCTGAATCCAAAAAAGTGGTTTTCGCGACATGGTCTGTCTGTGTGTCTGTCTGTCTGTCTGTCTGTCTGTCTGTCTGTCTGTCTGTCTGTGAACAAAATATCTCAAGAAAGGAAAGAGCTAGGATGTTGAAATTTTATATTTAAGTTAGGCACCCCCATGGGACGTGACACGAAGCTTTTGAACAAAATCGACCTAAGAGTACTAGTACTTTACTGATGCACTTTTTCAGTTTTTTTCGATTTTCTCAAAATTTGCTCCAACGATTTTTTTTAAAATTCATATATCAACTATTTTTTAGTTGCTCTTTAAAATGTATATTCTCATTTTGTGATTGAAATCTTCTGAAGACCACTTTACTCTTGTACTCCATAGAAAAGATAGGATAAATGGTTGCCATGGTATCAAAATATAAACATTTTGCCATACTTATAAATTTTACATCTTGAATTCAAATGTACCTTACTGTCGGAAACTAAATACATGTCAACACAAAAAATCTTACCCTCGTGACAGCACAGTACACAACTTTCGATTACCGAAGGTAAGAGAAAGTTGTGTGCTGTGCGCCAGTCACACCAGATTTTTTCAATTTTCTCGAAATTCGCTCCAACGATTTTGATTAAAATTTAAAAATCAATTATTTTTAATAAAAATAAAATATTTTTTTTTTTAAACATACATTTCGGATTCAGTTAGTAACCTAGTCAGTAAACGCAAATCCGCTCCCTGTGTGATCGCACTTTTATAGGAATCCAACCAAGCGACTTGAGACGCGCTTCTGCAGCCGAGCGACTCTAGTCGTCTCAGTCGTTGCAAAGGAATTACACCTTTAGATTTATAAAAAAAAATCAATTTCTTTAACAATAGCAAACTAAAAAAAAAATTTTAGAGTGGGAGGCCCGTATTATTATTTAGCCCCCGGGCCCGTCAAGTCTGTCTGCGGCCCTGATTATAATAGAGAAATAATAAGTAAATTTTCTCTCACTTGAACAGAGCTATTGAATGCCATCATAGACACCTGTAAAATAGGCATTTGAATTATCTTTTTTGAAAAGAATTTGCCTAATTAGCAGGCGCTCTTAAACGCTAGCGCCTCCCGTGTTAAAATGGTGAACCTTTCGGCTTTAACAACATAATCATAAGTTTCATCGGGCTAAAACTAAAATAATCCATAATTCTCCACATTCTCCGATTAAAAATAAAAAAAAAAGCTTTTCATAATAAACACAAAGAGTCCTTCCTGTGAGAAGCCATATTAAAAAAAGAATCTGGTGGGACTGGCGCACAGCACACAACTTTCTCTTACCTTCGGTAACCAAAAGTTGTGTACTGTGCTTTTCACACCAGATTTTTTGTGTCGACATGTGTTTAGTTTCCGACAGTACAGTACATTAGATTTTCAAGATGTAAAATTTATATGTGAAAATATTTATATTTAGCTACCATTTCTCCTACTTTCCTATGAAATACAAGAGTAAAGTGGTCTTCAGAAGATTTCAATAGCAAAATGAGAATATACATTTTAAAGAGCATCTAAAAAATAATTGATTTTTAAATTTAAAAAAAAATCGTTCGAGCAAATTTTGAAAAAATCGAAAAAATCTGAAAAAGTGCATCAGTAAAGTACTAGTACTCTTTGGCCGATTTTGATTAAAAGCTTATTTTCACGCTCCCGCGGGGTGTTTATCTTATATATAAAATTTCAACCTAGTAGCTCAATTCCTTCATGCTTAAAATTTAACACACATCCACCCACCCACATCCACCCACACACACACACACACAGACAGACAATGTCGCGAAAACCACTTGTTTGGATTCAGAGGACCTCAAAACGTGTATGTCCATCAAAATCTCGACATCGAATTTTTGACATGAATCCAACATTTTCTCTCTCTATATATATTAACATATATATAGAGGTAAGAGAAAGTAAAAAATAATTAATGAATGGATAGATTTTACACTTCTTTCTTATTCACTTCTATGATATCCAAATGGTGATTGGTTCTTTGATACAGAATATGTTTCTATTAAAGAGAAAATTAATATAATTTTGTTTAACTCTCCTTTCAAACTACGTATATAAATTCTCATTATGTACATAAGTACTAATTTAGCGATGGTATTTTTAATTTTAATCTCTCTCAAAGACCTAAATTTCCTTTGAACCAATATAAATGTCCTTTGAATGATATTCAGCTATTAGTTTGAGTTTGAATAAGGTTTAATGTAATTATGTTTTATCGTATGTTGAGATTACTCTTATGAATTTTCAAAGCTTCTATTGGACCAATTTGAATCAATTAAACTTCACGTTTATGTTAATTAATTATTGTGACGTTTTGCTATCAATTAATATTGAATTAGATTTAACATTTCCAAAAGTTAAAAAAAAAATCACAAAAATAATAAGCATCTATTTTCTAAATTACATAAAATGAAATAAAAACCATATGTTTTAATTAATAATCAAGAAAAAAATTTATTTACCAGCCCAAAATTTTCGGTTCACCTCTTTTTATTCCCTTTTAACGGTTTGTGAACCTCATTAATCGCATCTGCATTTGGCATATATCAAATTTGATTTAAAAATAAGTGATTATTAATGTATAAATCATTTAATGAACTGTAGAGAAAGGGCGCAATGAATTTTAATAATATTTATGTGAACACCTTTAATAAGAAAGATACAAATTAGAAATATCTTCTTGGCTTTAAGGATTGTAAAAAAAATTCCTTTCATGGTGAGGACGTAGTTTTAATGTCGAAAATATTTATATAAATATGCAAATCCATAATGATTAGATTAGATGAAAAATTATTCTTCTAATATTTTTCTAGGTCAGATCTCCCCTTCCTAACCAGAAAACATATTTAGCTCATAAACAAAATATTTATCATTCATTTTATTGATTTTGTTTACTCGGTTTGATGAAAAGAGGGAAAAAAAAACTTCGAATTCCTGAAAACCCAACTCACTTCTAGTTTTCATCACATGTTCTAGAACAAATGGAAACGGCAAAAAATTTGACGTATGTGTTGAATGGGAATTTTCTACGAAATTTTTATGAGAGACTACAATCTCAAACCAAATCATTTGTAGCAGCACACAATAAAAGTAGATATAGATGATAATTTAGTTTGTTTAATCATTGAAAAATCAATGTTTTTTTATGATAAAAAAAATAAAAAAGTAAATAAAGCATTATCTCCATGGGAATAAATTTTAACAATCGCACTCTACATTGTTGAATCACACCCACCTAGTACCATCCCTACCATAATATGAAAATTCAATTTAAATAAAATATAAAAATCTGGTATTACAGCACACTAAGAGAGAGAAAGTTGTCACACCGGATTTTTTGTGTCGACATAATATGTAATCAAATATGTAATTTTTTTCTTTTAAGAAAAACATTCACACTTTTTTCTCATTCACACTCACACTCACACACACATTCACACTGTCTTTTTGGTTTATTCGTCCATCCTCTCCCTCCTTGTAGGCTTATATTTATTTTAGGCACAAAGTTGTAATCGTTCTTGATGCACAAAAGTCTGTGTACATGTACATTTTATTAAAAGTAGTTAAGACTTAGGTCGTTTTAATCACTCGTCCTTTTAATTAAATGTACATATGCACGGACTTTTGTGCATCAAGAACAATTACAACTTTGGGCCTAAAATAAATATAAGGCTACAAGGACTGAGGATAAAGGCTTTCTTTTCTTTGCTGCTCCTGTACCTCTTTCCCAACTTTGAATGAAAAAATATAAGAATTCAGCCTGAGTTATTTCACTAGTAGACATAATTGTTTAATAGCTTAAGCCGTAATCAGAACTCCACTATCTTTATTATTTTTAGCTCTTAACCCTAAACCCTCATCCTTTAAGATATTAATAAATACAACCTCACCTTTGCAACAAGTTATAATTTTCATACCTAAATCATTTGAAATTTAAGTTTTAACTTGACATGTGTTTGTAGATTAATTTAAAAGTTTTCTTTTGAAATGATAAGTTAGTTGGCTTCATTAATTATCCCATTCATGAACATCTGAGACGACTTAAAATTTATGAACGGATGAATGAAAGCTTCCTTTTAAATAAAGTGTTTACCTTTGCAACGAATAAGCTTAATATTATTAGAGCAGCATTAAAATTTAATATATGTAATTTTCTTTTATTCTTAATAAATTAAAATTCAGGAACTTTTGAATAAATTAATTTTTTCTGAGAAAAAATTTTAGAAACAATTAGAATTTTTCTAAAAAAAAAAATAATTGTGTGTTGTTTAAAAGTAATTTTGTCATTGCTATTTTCTGTAATATCTAAGAGATGCAAAGGATTCATGTCGAGATCAATATCATATAAAGAGGAGACTGTAGCTATAACACACAATGGATTTACTACATGGCAGGTTGAAAGGAGAAAATGACATCCTCTTCTTTCAAAAGATAATTTCATCCTTTGAGACAATTATTTCTGAGAGCTGGCATCAAAAATAGCAAATGATACAATATCTTTCAATTGAGGAATCGATGTCTATTGTTTTGAATTCTCAACAAAAGATTAATTCCATTGATTCTATTTAAAGAACATAATAGTCTATTCTTAAAAGGCTCTTATTATTATTGGTAAATTTGAGAACAAAACAGTGCCAAAAAACCTCCTCCGCATAAAGCATAAAAAAAAAAAAAAAATGCAAAATAAACATGAAATTTTAATAAAAACATGAAAAAAAATCTGGTGTGACTGGCGCACAGCACACAACTTTCGATTACCGAAGGTGGGCGCCAGTCACACCAGATTTTTTGTGTCGACATATATTTAGTTTCCAACAGTACAGTAGATTCGAATTTCAAGATGTAAAATTTATAAGTATGGGAAAATATTTATAATTTGTTAGCACGGCACCTCCTTCTTTCAATGAAGTACAAGAGTAAAGTGATCTTCAGAATATTTCAATGAAAAAATGAGAATATACATTTTAAAAAGAATCTAAAAAATAATTGATTTTTGAATTAAAAAAAAAAAATCGTTGGAAAAAGTGCATCAGTAAAGTACTAGTACTCTTTGGTTGATTTTGTTCAAAAGCTTCGAGTCACGTTTCAGGGGAGTACCTAACTTAAATATAAAATTTCAACCTCATAGCTCATTTCTTTCTTGAGATATTTTGTTCACAGACAGACCATGTCGCGAAAACCACTTTTTTGGATTCAGGGGATACAAAACGTGTATATCTATCAAAATCTCGACATCGAATTTTTGACATGAATCTAACATTTTCTCTCTCTATATATATTAACATATATAAAGAGGCAAGAGAAAGTAAAAAAAATTAGAAAAATAAGTTTAAATGGAACCAGTTAAAAATAACTATTTACAAAATTTTTTGAAGGGTACACTGAGTGCCACAATTAAGTCCCCACCTTGGAGCTAGAGGCTTGAGTATATGGTATAGTATATGGTAAATATGAAATAATTTCAATGACCGAAATGGAAAAAATACAATCTGGTACAGCTGATTTTATTTTATCTTTTCTGTTATTAAAATTACCATTGGTATTATTGGTATTTCATATTTACCATATACTATACCATATCCTCAAGCCTCTAGCTCAACGGTTCCTAACCTTTTTTGATGTGCGCCCCACTTTTTCCGTAAAAAAAAACGCTGAGGGCCAGTGTATACTAGGGTATACTGGGTATAAATGTGTGCGTGTATGTGTAAGTAAAATGGGTTGGTACACAGTTAGTTAAAAAAAAAATGATTTGATTGCATTTACTTTGTATTAAGAACAAAAAGCAATCTTAAAAACTATGGGTCAGGTTTGAAAAAAGTCAATGCTATTTTTGATGAAAACTGGATTTTTGAAGGATACTGGATAGCCTTAAATCGCACTAAACCTTCAGTTTATCTCTGTATTATTTTTCAAGAAAACTAAAGTTGAAAAGGCTCTTTTATTTTTATTATTATAAATTTTTAGATTTGACTAAACACTAAACTACTATTTGTTAAATATAATTTTATATAATCGAACAGAAAAATACGATTGACAAATAAATGTGAAATGAAAAAGAAATATGAACAGATTTATGCTGATGAACTTTGACAGATGAAACAATTTAATATATCTCTATTCGTTCTATTAATTATGTATTATTTGAGGTAATTTTAAGCATAAAAGATTCTAAATAATAAATTTCTAGTTTTATTGTAATTTGAAATTAATTTAGTCCCTTGTGGACGAAAACAATGGTAATGCTTAAAGTTTTAGGAAAATCTTGAAAATTCTCAAAGTTCAAAGGCGATTGAAAAAATATGATCTCTATGGATAATGTCCACCCTAATTAATTTGGATACAAATCAATTGGAATAAATAGGGACCGGGAAGCGCAAAAGTCGTTTTTGAAAATCTCAAAAAACGTTTCTTTTTGTGAGATCAGTGAAGCAAATCTGGAAAAGTCTCAAAATTGATAAAAGTCAAAAGACTAAAAAAAGTCCACTCTCTAATTATAAGTAATAATTTTTATCTTTCATTAGACGTCCGCGGACCAGTTCCAATCAGCCCGCGGCCCATGGGTTGGGAACCGCTGCTCTAGCTCCAAAGTGGGGACTTAAGGTTGTTCGGATAGTACATCGTAAGTCATAATAGAATCTAAATTTTTTTTTAAATAAAATTAAAAATTTGAATGCCAAAATTCCTTATTATAATTTAGTCGTGACCTATCAGAGTTTATAATTGTATTAAGTTAATAATTTAATTACCAAAAATAATAAATGAATGACTTTTGACTCGAGCAGTTTTTCACGTAATATAGAACTGGCAACATTGCATTCATCAACTATCTATTTTAAATCTTAAACGCCTTAAATTTTATTTTATTTAATATATTACAATGTTTAATGCAAATCAGTTTAAACACAATGGACGATTTGCGAGAAAAAATATTGTAAAATTGAAAAAAAAAATGTATCTGACATAGAGATAAGACACTTATGGTATGCGACGTTGCCAGGCTGGTCTGACTCTCGAGAATTCATTATTTTTAAATATTAGCGACTGTCATTTTGGAGAATTTTTTGACTTTCTTGTTAAAATATCTTTAAAAGCGGTCGGCAGAAACTTTTGGTTTTATTTTTAACGTATTCCTCGGAAGTGAATTAATAAAATGTAAGTTTTTTTGTTTTTGTATCATTTGCACAGATGCCTATATAATTCGATATGTGTGAATTTCGTCGTTATTCCCCATAGGCTACATGTTAAATTTCAATTTTTTAAAAATTAATTACACGATAACCCTGTGTCAGATCTGCTTCAAAATTTTATTTTATACGTATTTGATAGTGATTAATAACATATTAAAAAATTAGCTTTTAATCTACCAAAGTGCTTTAATGTCCGAACAACCTTAATTGTGGCGCTCAATAGTTAATTATTTTATTCAATTTTAAGGCCAAGTTGTTTTCGTTAAAATTCACTATTAAACAGTTACAAATGTCTCCTCGGCAGGTTGGTGGTTTAGCATCTGCTCCCACTTTGATTTTACTCGACGTCAGTACTTATTTAAATTAGTCCGTTGATAACTAGATGAACTCGTAACATATCAGGAATCGAATAGTAGCCTTTTAAAAGATTCATTACTGAAACGAATTAAATTTGAATTCATATATTTATTTCAAAGATATCTTATTTAATTTATTTATATAAATAAATCGTATCAGTTGAAAAGTAGAGAAAGTTTCTTCTTTTGGATGTAATCTCATTATATTTATAATTCGCTCTAATGCCTAAGCTTCTAAATGCAATATATTTTGAGTAAATATTAATTATTGGATCATTGAGAAAAACCAGCGAGTCGAACAAACTTTTCCATCCATTTCTGTCTCTCTCTCTCTCTCTCTTATTCAATCCTCCAATCAGGAAATTTTAGCTGCTGTTTTAATTAAATTTAATAACAAGTTTATTTATAAAAAAAAAAATTACAAGTATTTTTTTTTTTAATTGTTGGATAGCGAAAATCCTCTAGAAACAGTAATTGACTTTTATATCTAAAATTGTTTTAGAATATCAAATGTTTAAAAGGATTAAAAGCTTTAACTTCAAGATTACGAATAAGTTCGGGTCAGAGGACACCAAGATTTATTTTCGACGCTTTTAATGTTAATTCCGACAATATTTCTTTCCTTTGGCAACACAATTCTCTAACAAACTATTAATAATAAAAGATGATATATAATTTCCTGAACATTTTGTCTTTAATTAAAAACAACTTAAAACAAAAAAATTTAAACAAAGTTTAGAACAGGTCAGGGCTAATTTTATTTTAACGTTTTATTGTTTATCTCTGATTTGTAGTATTATAAAAAAAAGTTCTTTCCAACTTTTTTTTTTTTGTATTGTTTTGGATTATTTAGAAAGCCTGGACGAAATATAGAGATAAATTGTTTAAAAAAAAATAGGGTTAAACAAAAAAAAAGTATTTGATTAATGAATCTTTGAACAACATACCATAATCTGCAAACTATTTGTCAAGATGGTCCTAAGCTTACTTACGGATATTCTATCAAAGTGTAACAGGCTTTTTCATGTTTGCTTAGTTTTTTTTTTTTTTTTTTTTTTTGTTTGCTTTGTTATTAGATTTGTGAAATCCGGAATAGAAATAATTTATTTAAAATTTTTAGTTAATCTTCTTAACTATTTGAGTCGAGCTGTAAAGTTTTTCTGACTTAAATTTTTTTCCTCTTTTTTTTCCACGCATATGATTCTCTTCGAATTTTTAAGATGAGGCTAGTAATTCATATAGTTTATATATATAAAATACTGTATATCTAATAGGGTTGTGTCATGGAAAAAACAATTGCCTTTTTTTTGTTTTATTATATCTAAATAATAATATTATTAAGATTAACAATAAAATTCGCAACATTTTTTTAGGTCTAAATTAGTGAAATTAACTAAAAAAAATATCAGTAGAGGGGGAAATTTTCAATTCTGCGCTCCAATTGGTTTGACTTCATAGCACAGCAGCGCCCGCTTATTCCATTTAGAAAACGTACGCACTTCAATCATTCTTTCCTTTTTTCTTCCATTTCTTTGAAGCTTTTAAATAAAAATAATGGAATATAATTGTTGTGAAGCCACATCAGACAATTTGCCTAAAATTGACTTGACAATGGTATTAAATTATATGAAAAGAAAGTATAGTTTTGGGAAACCAGAAAGACGCGTTGTTGAGAAATTTTTATTATCATTTGTATATAAAACTTCGAAATTATTTTTTTTTATTTTATTTATTTTTTTTTTAAATACCTTACAGCGTCATTAGCTGGTTATTCATAAATAATTTATTTTACGTAAACTTTATCATTTTCATTTTTTTTTTAATTATTCTTTAAATCATTTCAATTAGATGATATTCAATAAGAAATTTGTTAAGAGAAAATGAATATAAATCACATAATAAAAAAAAAAATTTATTGAATTAATAACCTTTCAACAAGATTATTACGTATATTTCTTATTTAAAGATAAGTTTTTTGTTTATTTCCAATTCATAAGTCTTATTAAAATTCAAAAAAAAAAAAAAATCATTACTTTCATTCAAGTACATTTAAAATGAATTTCCAACTCAAGGGAAAATAAAATTAAGAGGATGGAAGAGAATTTTTTCATTTATCAAATCGGAGAGGTTTTTTTTTTTTAAATTTTTCTTTTAAAAAATGAGTGTCCTCTCGGCGATCGATTTTAACGCAAACAAAATAGATAAAGTATTTCTCAATAAACATCCTTTAAATAAAAAGACTATTTTTATTTTTATTTGTACAGCATATGAAATAAAAATGATCCCTTATATAACTGAGGGGTTTGAGACGAAAATTGGGTTTTTGCTACTGGATGTTAGGCAACAAAGAGTGATCAATTCACTGCTACTGAAATGCTGATTTGTTATATTCTTTTACTTTTCTATTTAAGCAAAAGAGAGTTGAATTTTAGGAACGAAATAATAAATTCTCATTCATTTAGAGAGAAGATAGTTTATTTATTATTTTTGGTTGTTGTGTCATTTTTTGCTCTACTGGAAAAGACGACTTTTTATAGATAAAAACACCAATGACAATATTTATATAAAATAAGAACCCAAAACTTTCTTTGTTCTTTATTTGTTCTAGTTTATGGAGAGCAAATAAATCGGTAATCGTTTTCAATACTTGTATCTGAAAAAAAAACTTTACACTGGCTCTAATAAAAAAAAGGAGAAAAAAGTGAAATAAATACAAATTCTACGATTCTTGTAAGTCTCTGGGGATGTGAACTTTAAGATTTTCCAGCTGTATTGGACAGCGCCCATTTAGACTGAGAGGATAAAAGAAACAACTTGAAAATTAATAATAGGTTCTACAATAGTAGAGAGCTAGATACAAGAATTTATATATAAAATTTTTTCCAATAATTATTTTAATAATTAATCTTGATATTTAATTAAATTTTTATTTAATCAATTGATGTTGTACCGTACCAGGTCTTATTAGATTTGAGAAATTTTCCTTTGTAACTTTATTCCTGGATCCTTTAGGTTGGAATTAGGTAGATAATTAAAAAAATTTTTATTCAAAGCCTTTTGTTTTCACTTCCTGACGAGATGCACTTCTGAAGGCTCTATGACGAAACGATGAAGATGCGCGAGATGCGTTAGCAATTGAAAATAACACTCTCTGAATAAAAAAAATTAAAAATTTATAAAAAAAAATTTTAATATTAAAAATCCTTAGTGTGTTTGGTTGCCTAACTTCCAGTAACCACCCGAGTTAAAACATAAATTCATATTTAAACCTCAAAATCTTCAGTGAGGCTTTCGAGGGTCAGTTTGGAGGTCAGTTTTTTTGGAGATTGGATTCAACATAGAAAGTAATCCCAGTTTGTACCAAAATCCTACTTATGGACGGTTTTACAACTTTGAGTTTTAAATCATAAGTGCAGAATCTACAAATGACCCTCAAAAACTTCAATCCATATAGAAATTATTCCATACGGGTTTTAACTTCAAAAACCTCAAATGAGA
The DNA here is from genome assembly GCA_023213315.1 of Euborellia annulipes. NCBI lineage: Eukaryota > Metazoa > Arthropoda > Insecta > Dermaptera > Anisolabididae > Euborellia > Euborellia annulipes. The sequence goes on along the minus strand of JAKCPI010009341.1, from coordinate 13,642 downwards.
CTAACATATGTTGGAATTTTACTTCTTATTTATTGATCTTCTAGCAGGTATTATAAAAAATTAACTTCAAACATATGTTAGTTTAATGTCTCTTGCAATTTTCTAAATTTTCCTCAAATGAGAGTTTCGAGGTTATAGTGAGGATTTCAAATCAATCGGTAATTCATATTTAAACCTCATAGTCTTCAATGAGGGTTTTGAGTGTTAAAGTAGAGTTACTTTCTGAGCGGCAAATAAAACATCAAAGGAATTGAGGCTTCTGAGGTTGTTTTTCGGGGCCCTTGGCATTTTATTTGGAGTTTTTATCAATGATGTGGAGGGCTCAAGCCTTGGTTTGGCTACGATAGTGACCACGAGTTACCAAAGCTATCCTTTCTCTTTTTCTTTCTTTAATCCGTATACCAGGTAATAATAATAATAGGAACTTTTCTGGTTATGTCTTCCAAAAGAGGGAAAGACAATTATGTTATCCAAAAATTCAATTCAAGTAATTAACATATTAATAATTATTTCAGGGGTTATTAAATATTTTCAAGTTTCAAATTCCGTGGAGATTATTAAGATGCTCAACCGTCTAATCACCATTAATCTCTAATATTAATTAAAGAATGACACAAAGAATGATTATGCTTTACAATCTCAATTTTAATTTCTAAATATTAATTAAACAAGGGAAGAAATGACTTAAATTTTATAATACCCACAGGTGTATGTTTTATTAAATACGTAATATTATTTAATTGATAAGAGGAGAAGATATTTAAATCCTTTATTCATTCTCACATTGTTTCATCACAATGGGATATTTAATCAATTGAAATGAGATCTTTTCTTTTTCCTCTCTTTCATGATGTAGTCTACTTTATTTTTTGTTCAATAGATATAGATAATTTTTTCATCTCCCTTTTCTTTCCATCCATCTCTATGAAAATTACGCCCCTATCTTACCAATTAAGAAATTTCATTTTTCTTTCACTTCCCTTGATATTTCAACTAATGGCTGACCATTACCTTCTGGACAACAGGGAACAAATGGCTTTTCTTATATTAATACTACAGTGACTAATCCTATTGTGGACGTCTGCAAGCTGAGCCAAAAGAGCTCTCGGCAAATTAATAACATTTTGCCAGCCAGCAAATAGAATAGGCCATTATTCAGCTGGAAATCTATCAAGACTCAAGTCTCTTTAAAAAAAATCACAAGAAGTATTCAATTACGTGTCAAAGATCAAAGAAATATTTTTTTCTTTGAAAAGGATTAAATTTGAATTATTCAAAAGGGATCATAGTGAGTAAAGTAATAAATTTTTTTTACGAAATTTGATTTTTTTTTTAAATATCTCAGCATATTGCTTTTTTTTAGGTGAAAGTGAAAAAGGGATTAAGTATAAATGAAAAAAACACCTATCTATATTCCATCTTAATATGTAAATTCTAGTTGCAAAAGCATGCACTGAAATCTTTCACTAAAGCTCCAAATTTACTTTAATATTGTGTGGATTTGTTAAGACGTGATAAAAATGTCGACGAAGGAAGGATGCACCATTTTTTGAAATGTTTTTATGCGGGGGTATATTGTTTTAATTTTATCCTATTTCTACATAAACTATTGAAAAGAGATTGTTCTTATCTATTAAGCAAAATAAATTTTAGATGCAAAAGACAGGGCAGAGATTTATTTTATATTCATATAAATAACTCACATCCAATAGCCAGAACAGTGGCTTACAAACTGCATTAAGAAACTTACTAAGTGAGAATATTTGAAATTTTGTGTCCCATTGTATAGTGAGCGCCACAATTAAGTCCCCACCTGATAGCTTTAGCCTTAAGTATATGGTGTAATATATGGTAAATGGTAAAATAATTTTAAATTTGAAAAAGTAAAAGAAAATTATCAGTACCAGATTTTACGTTTTACCTTTACTGTCATTAAAATTATTTTAATTTTCTATATACCATTTACTATACCATATACTTAAGGCTTAAGCTATCAGGTAGGGACTTAATTGTGAAGCTCACTGTACTATATTAGTTTGTGAGTTTGTCTTTAAAGGTTTAGATTTGAATCTTATCTTGATAACTTTTGAATCTTTATTTAAATTTAAATCATAATTAAAAGAATTAGATTTTCTGTTTAACTGTGGTTTATTTGTAAAAATTACAACGTTTCGGTCACTCATTATGTGATCTTCTTCAGGTACAATTCAGCTAAGATTATAAAGGTTGTTACATCTGTGACAATCTCAATTGAATTGGTCAATTAACATTTATAATCTTAGCTGAATTGTACCTGAAGAAGGCCACATAATGAGTGACCGAAACGTTGTAATTTTTACAAATAAACCACAGTTAAACCGAAAATGTAATTCTTTTACTAATGCTAACAACTGTGAAAGTCTAAACTCCAAAATTAAATCATAATCGCTTGTCCATTAATAGTATATATTATTGATTCTTTATGATTAAAAAAAAAAAAGTTTCTGACACCTTGGTTTGCTAGACAGTAAACTACATACCATGTAAATGTCTGTATGAAATAGGCCTATATTTATTATTATTTATGAATTTTATTCAAAATTGTTAGAGCAGTTAAGCGATGCCAAGCGAGACGAAACCCCATGTTGGTGATCCTGAGGAATGAACGTACCCCGGTAGCTTTCGGTATATTAAATTCAAAATATATCTGGTATATGTTCAATGAAATATCTAAATGGCCTCAGTAGCCGAAAGGGCAAAATTAAAAAAAAAAAATCGTAAAAGATCCTTTTGAGAAAATAAAAAAAAATTTTAAAAATTATATCAGTAGATAGTACTATTATTCTTTGGCCAATTTTATTCAAAAGATCGTGTTGCATTCCCCCACTCCCTTCAGCACCCGTTAAAACACTAAATGGCCTCAGTAGTACAAAGCACAATTAATAAAATAAAATTTGACATAAAAAAATAATTATTTATTTTTTGCTAATGAGTTTTCTTTTAAAAATTAATGTATTTTCATATGCGATAAAATAAAATTCAGAGTTGATATGGATAAACAAATATTATCAAAATAATTTATAAATAAAAATACATATACGAATAGTAAGGTAATATATAATAAACTCTACGTTGTTTTAAATAAAATATGATTATATCAAAAAGCTTTATACAACTTGTAATCCCTCGAATTGAATATGTTTAGAAGTAGAGAGGATTCAAAATAAATTTTGATTAATGTTTAATTTAAAGTTTTAATTTCGACTCCCAACTTTAGTAATTCGGCTCTAACTTTTCTCTCTCGTGCTTAATAACGTCAAAGTCAAGAATTCGATTCCCGATTAGAACCCATCACAAATCGAGCGATCCATCTCCAATTTATAATGTCAATAAAGAAAGTTAATATATTATCTTTTGAAAAACTATTTTTCATATGATTAATTTTTGGATATTCAAAAGAGTTAATGATACATCAAATTTTAGAAATTTGATTTTAACATGCATGATTGCTTCAAAATGACCCTTTTTTTTAAACAAGTAACAAAGTGATTAATATTAAAAGGCATATCTATGGGCATTACAAAATTTCAGTTGATGAGAGCGAAGTTAAAATTATAATAACTTATTTAAGTTATTTAACTTCTTATTTTAATGCAGGGGTCGACAATATTTGAATAAAAATCTGGTGTGACTGGCGCACAGCACACAACTTTCTCTTACCTTCGGTAATCGAAAGTTGTGTTCTGTGCTTGTCACATCAGATTTTTTGTGTCGACATATATTTAGTTTCCGGCAGTAGGGAATATTTGAATTCAGATGTAAAATTTATAAGTATGGGAAAATATTTATATTTTGTTACCATGGCAACCATTTCTCCTATCTTTCCGATGAAGCACAAGAGTAAAGTGTGCTTCAAACAATTTTGAGGGCAAAACGAGAATATACATTTGAAAGAGGATCTAAAAAATAATTGATTTTTGAATTTTAATCAAAATCGTTAGAGCGAATTTTGAGAAAATCGAAAAAAACTGAAAAAGTACATCAGTAAAGTACTAGTACTCTTTGGGCGATTTTGATTAAAAGCTTATTTTTCCGGTCCCGGGGGGTGGTTAACTTAAATATAAAATTTCAGCTTCATAGCTCAATTCCTTCATGCTTAAAATTGAACACACACACACACACACCCCCCCCCCCCCCCCACACACACACACACACACACACAGACAGACAGACCATGTCGCGAAAACCACTTTTTTGGATTCAGGGGACCTCAAAACGTGAAGATCCATCAAAATCTCGACATCGAATTTTTGACATGAATCCAATACTTTCTCTCTATATATATATTACATATATACATAGGTAAGAGAAAGTAAAAATCTGGTGTGTACTGTGCTTGTCACACCAGATTTTTTGTGTCGACATGTATTTAGTTCCCGGCAGTAGGGAATATTTGAATTCAGATGTAAAATTTATAAGTATGGGAAAATATTTATATTTTGTTACCATGGCAACCATTTCTCCTATCTTTCCTTTGAAGCAGAAGAGTAAAGTGTGCTTCACACAATTTTGAGGACAAAACGAGAATATACATTTGAAAGAGCATCTAAAAAATAATTGATTTTTGAATTTTAATCAAAATCGTTAGAGCGAATTTTGAGAAAATCGAAAAAAACTGAAAAAGTACATCAGTAAAGTACTAGTACTCTTTGGCCGATTTTGATTAAAAGCTTATTTTTCCGGTCCCGGGGGGTGTTTAACTTAAATATAAACTTTCAGCCTCATAGCTCAATTCCTTCATGCTTAAAAGTGAACACAGACACACAGACACACCCACACACCCACAGACAGACCATGTCGCGAAAACCACTTTTTTAGATTCAGAGGACCTCAAAACGTGAAGATCCATCAAAATCTCGACATCGAATTTTTGACATGAATCCAATACTTTCAATATTTATTAATTCATATATCCGAAAAAATAGGGAGTGCCGCGGGTCGAACCACGGATCCTCCGATTGGCACTCTGAGTACCAATCGGAGGATCCGTGGTTCGACTCCCGGCGGCACACCCTTATTTTTTCGGATATATGAATTAATAAATATTTAATTGTATAAATTTCGCGGCTCATATACGCGATATATATAATATCTTAAATATTATATATAATTTCTTATTTATTAATCCAATACTTTCTCTCTCTATATATATTACATATATACATAGGTAAGAGAAAGTAAAAATACAATTACAGTATATGTCAACTGAAAATCTTTTAATTGTAAGAGGTGCATAGTTTATGGATTAAAACACATGGACATTCGACTCTTAAAATAATGTGGACAAATGAAATGTATTCACCAATTCAAAAATCAGTAGTCCAGAACGGAACTAGATGCCCTGAATTCAAATTTACTGTATACATTCGAAGTGCTTTATGTATAAAAATTCATGTACATGTACGTATACATATTAATATGAAAATAAAATTTGTTTTAATCACTCAAAGAATCAAAGGTCATCAAATTTAACAACTTGAGGATCAGATGTTTTTTATTACTAGCCATCACCTATTGATTTTTTTTTTTTTTTTTTTCATTCATTCCGGATGGATTTTTTTTTTAAAGAAAAAAATGTCACTTATTAGATAAATCGGTTTAACTTTTTTTTCCAAACTTAAAGTAAGTGAATAGGCATGTTTTGTTTAAAAAATTCCACAAAAAAATCTTTTCCCCTAGAAATGTCGAATTGTAATGAAGTAATAACGAATGACATTTTCTATAATGTGAGTCGATTAATGGATTCAGTTAGCGTTTAACAAGAAATCTGATTGAAAAATGTCACCAAGTCATTTTTTTTTTCTTTTAAGAATTTGATAAATTAACACGTTAATGTAAATGTTGAGTAAAATCGTTTAATTTTCATTTTTTTTTTTCTTAAATTAAAATCGATTCTTAATTATTAGAGACCGGACAAAAAAGCATAAAAAAAAGGAAAAAAAGTGCTTAAAAAAGCATAAAAAACTTGAATAAAAAGTTGTTAAATAAGCATAAAAGTTGAAAAAAAGCATCTCATAAGCAATTTTTACTCATACCAATGGCGTATACAAATTTTTTTTTAAAGAAACTAAATTTATTCCGCCCCGCCCTGCGGAAAAATTTTTTTTTACAGGGCTATATTTTTTCGCACTGCGGGGTTTTTGGAATTTTTTTTTTTTTTTTTTTGGGGGGGGGGGGCGGGCCCTCTCCCCCCCCCCTTATATACGTCCCTGGTGTATGCGTGTGTGAATGAGAAAAAACTGTTTTTTAATAAAAAAAAAAAAAAATTATAAATATTCGTAAAATAAGTTCAAATAAGCACGAAAGGGAAAAAAAGCATGAAAACTCAAAAAAAGCAAAAAAAGCATAAAAAATGCAATCTCAATACACTTAGTTTTTCCTAATTCGTATAGAAATTAAATATCTAATGGTTGCTTATAAAATTGAGCAATAAGCATTTTGCTTAAAATCCGGTCTCTATTAATTATATATTTACATTTTAAACAGTGGCGTCATTTCAATTTTTTCTTGGGGGGCAAACATTTTTTTTTTCTTAAAATTTACTTACAAATGGGTAGCCAAAACATATTTAATTAAATTAATTTTTTAATTTTGTACAGTTTGTATACTCGTAGATGTATTTTGGAGCATTTTATTTAGAATAATATAAAATTTTATAAAAATCAGAGCCCGTGGGGGGGAAAGGCCCCCCTGTCCCCCCCCCCCAAAATGACGCCACTGCATTTAAAGTTGCTTTTTAAAAATTTCAGGAAAAAAAATTTCATATGAAATTAAAATTAAAATCTATCTGGGAAAATATATAGGTCTAAGCTTATTTCTATTTTTTAGATGATGAAAAAGTAAATACTATCCGCCTAATTCATAAAAGAGTATTTGAAAAGCTTTTTAACTAATCAATTGTTAAACGATAATATGTATTTAAGCAAACTTTCTATTCATAAACACATTTAAACTGTAAATTAACTAATATGAAATTTAAGAATATTAAGTTTGGCAACATGGCAAAAACCTACGTCATTTTGCAAAATTCGTTGCATTAAGCTGACATCTGGCGGAGATTGAGAAATATATTTATATGTCAAACTAATTTGTTTTGACCGTTTTTAATAAGATCCTTATAGAATTAATACAAATAATTGGACAAATCAACATTATTGTCATTTAAATGAATATGGAAAAATAAGAAAAATTTAATATTATGAAAAATAAGAAAAAAGAAGCCAAAATTTGACTGAGTAAGAAAAGATAAATATTTTTGCCATAGCCACTGCTTTTGGTTTATTTTAATAAAAAAAAAATTTATTTCAGCAATTACTTATGTCTTTAAATTAAAACAAAATAAAAAACAGATTTGAACGCGAGTAAAGAAAAACAGACAAAATGAAAATAAATATAAATGTCAGAGGTTAGTTTTTTCAAAATATTACTTTTTCAATAAATCATTTAATTCCATTTGGACTAGATACTAATAAGCACACCCCTTTTTTCAGTTTCAATGCATTCTCCAAAGGAACTGAAAGGAATTTAAATCAATTAAAAGCCATAAAAATAAGCTAAATAAAAATACAATTGTATAATAATTACTTAAGTTTGATTTAATGAAAATTAAATATGTTTAAATATCAAATATCAATCAATCAATTAAATATGTTTGAATTTCTATCAAATATTGAAACTCAAATGTATTGTAACTAATAATAGTAACAGATTTTAAGATCTTAAAGGATTTTTTCTTTTTTTAAATAATCTTCTCCCAGGCATAATCCTTTTATCTATTTGATAGGCCATATTCAGGGCCGCAGACAGGGGGGGAGGCAGGGGGGCTATATCCCCGGGGCCCGGGCCCTTTGCGCTCCAACCTTAAAATTCTAATAAAAAATAATTTTGATAGTTAAAATTTCAATTAAAAAAAAATCATTTTCTTGAATTTTTTTTCCTGAAGGGGCCCGGGCCCTTTGAGCTCAAAAACTCGCCTTTTTTCCTGAAGGGGCCCGGGCCCTTTGAGCTCAAAAACTTGCCTTTTTTCCTGAGGATGCCCGGGCCCTTTAAGCTCAAATCTCAAAATTTCAATAAAGAAAATCATTTTTTGCACATTTTTTCCTGTGGGGGCCCGGGCACCAGGCCCTTTAAGCTCTAAGCAAGTAATATTTTTCACGTCTCAGGATAGCTAAAAACGCAGATTTCAGTGTCTAATTTTCAAAAAATTTTCCATACCCCACCCCGGAAGTCGTCTGTCCGGGTTTGGCCTCAATAAATTATGGTAACCCTATGTTTAGGAAATTTTGAAAAATTTTTAAATAACTTTTTTGTTTAAATAAATATTGTAAGCTAAGCTTATGTATAACTGTTTTAAAAATTGTGTAAAAAATTTTTGGCATAAAGGCCACAATAGCCTTTTACATACCTAAAAAATCTTAATGGGTGAGGGGGGGGGGGGGCGTAGCCCCGGGGCCCGTCAAGTCTGTCTGCGGCCCAGGCCATTTTCATAATATTGCATATTGTATTTATCATTTCAATACTTTGCATTATTCTGAAAATATTAATTCATCAAGATTAATAATTTGTTCATGAAAAAACATATAATACATTTGAATTTTTACTTACGTTTATTTTTATTAAAAGCCTATGATACTATAGGCTATTTCAAATGTCAAGTTGTTGTGATCGAAAATTTTGAGGTTACAAAATGTTTATTAGTGAGCTTAAACAAGGGGTCTCGCCTGTCTAGTTAAAATAGGAATTTAAACAAGTATTTAGGCCTAAAATATGTTTATGAATTAAGATTTTAGTCATGGCTTGGGTCCAATGGGGGGGGGGTTTGAACCCCCAAATCCTCCCCGTGGCTACGCCTATGATAGGGCCATAAAATAGTAAAGAATAAATACTAATACGTTTTTTACTATTATTTATTTGTCTCTCCCATCCAAGAGAGAGCATTTTTATTATTACTTAACAACAAGTGAAATGATTCTCTCTGTGTTTAATAAATCATTTTATTTAGACGATAGATTTGCGATCGAGATAATAGAATGTTTTTATGTTATTTCCAAGAATAGAAGCATCTCGCCGGCCAGCGACAATGCCTGGAGGGGAGGGGAGGCGCCACTTCCCCTCCGCGCGCCCTTTCTTAAGACCCAATTAATACATGTTAGAAAAAATAAAAAACTCTGCATATTCAATTGCGTACAACTCGCAAATTACGGCCCCAAACAAAAAACAAAATATAAACAAGTGGTTTAAAAAATTTTCTAATGTACTGTACTGTCGGAAATTAAATAATAAAAAAAATCTGGTGTGATAAGCACAGAACACAACTTTCTCTTATCTTCGGTATTCGAAAGTTGTGTTCTGTGCATTAACACCAGATTTTTTTTATCACACCAGATTTTTTAATACTCTATCTATAATAAAAAAAAGACTAAAAAGTTTAAAATAAAAATAAAATATAAAAAAAAAAAACTTTTTTTTATAAAAATTCTTTTTTAAGGTCTCTGTTAAATTAGCCCGAGCCAAAAGTTCTGTGTAAGATACCAAAGGGGTGATATTAGAAACACAAGACTGGCACCAGCATCCTAACCCCCAGCCAAATTCTCTAGTTACGCCCATGGTGGTCTTCAAACAATTTTGAAAGCAAAATGAGAACAGCATCAAAAAAAATAATTGGTTTTTGAATTTTAAGAGAAAGTAAAAATTAATATGTCAAAATAAATTTGGAAAATCGATTTTTAATCATTTTCAGAACGTTTTGAGACTAAAATTTCATTGTTTTTGCTTGAATATTTTATATACTAAGTTATTCAATCAATATCAAGGCCTAAATGTGTTTATTTAATTAAAAAACAATAAATTAGAAAATGAAAGAGGCAGTTAACATTTGAAGATGTCAAAGGCAATAAATAAACCCCCATTTTATGTGGTCGTAGTTAAATAAAAAAATGTCTATAGCTTTATAATTGATTGAAAAGACCAGTTTTGCATTTTTCCACAAATCCAACGACAAATAAGAGAGATAGAGAGACTTTTTGAAAAGCGAATCTGCGCGAGAAGAAAAGCCTAGACGAGAGTGAAGCGAGGCTCCCTGGCTGCACTCTTCGGCGCAGATCGAATTTGAAAAAAAAACAAATCGATGCTCATAGGCGCCGGAACTGGGGGGCACGGGCACATTGCCCCCCCCTGGCATCCTACAGGGGGGGGGGCAGGGGGGCAAAATTTCTTCTTTTATTTCATTTAGTTTTAAAAATGATATATTTTAAAATTTTTTTTATTTAAATTAAAAAAAAATTAAAAAAGTAAGAAATTTTTTTTATTTTATATAGACCTATTGTATTTCTAAATTCTAAATACATTTTATATGGAATTAAAATAATAAAATTTAGATAACATGAAAACTTGAGACTTTATGCCTTGGAAAAAAAAAATTAAAATAAAGAAAATTAAAAATATTTATTTCCTTCAAATAGTAAATAACAAATCTACTATATAGCCTAAAAAAAATTTTGATTAAATAATTTGCATATTGTTAAACTATATATTTGTAAAAGTTAAATATAAAGGACTACAGACTATTTAGTGTAGTTGATTAACAGTTATAAGAAGAAAAAAATGAAACGTCGATTTATTGATGATTATTTTAAAAAAGAAACAGGTAAGAATGGCCGTAGGCCTACTCTTAAAAACTTATTTTTCTTCGCCAAAAATATACGTACGCTAAAAAATTTAATAAAAAAATGAAAATTTCTTATTATATCTGGTTCTTTCGTAGGCTCTTTAGAAAAAGGAAGCATTAGCACGGGTAGTCCTTTGCACCATGAGCATCGCCCTAGTACCAGCAGTAACATTTCTTCCACAAACACCATAGGTATTAATATAATAATTTCAAAAAATGAGTCATTATGCTTGTTTATTGTTTTGTTGCCTTGCTCAGAGATCGGAAATTCAATTAAATAATTTATTCATTTATTTAACAGAAAACATCGCCGATGATCCATCTGCTCCTGTAAAGAGTGTTTCTTTTGCTTTTACTAAAAACACACACGAAAAGATATGCTCTTTAAACGAACCGTATCAACCTTTGGATATTCCTCCATGGACCCAATCTGGACGTAATCATAATTTTCAGAATGAGTGGTTCACAACATACCCTTGGCTTCATTTTGACTCAATGACTAAAAGTATTTTTTGTTTCATATGTGTCCAAGCGCTAGGAAAAAAATTAGTAAAATGTGAAAAAAATCATGAAACAAACTTAGTGATTGATGGGTATAAAAACTGGAAAAAAATTATCATAAAATTAAAAAGTCACGAAAAATCTGCTTTTCACAAAGAATCATTTATAAAATTAGAAGCACTGAAGAAAAATACTCCAATTATTTCCTTATTATCTGAACAAACATTATCTGTTCAAATACAAAATCAAATCGCTCTAAAAACAATAATAACCTCAGCATTATATTTAGCTCGTCAGGGAATTGCATTTAGAGCACATGATATTAATGAAGGAAATTTCATTCAATTATTACGTCTCAGGGAAAATGACATTCCAGAATTAAAATTATTTTTAAAACACAAAAAATCATATAATTCTTCAGATATTCAGAATGAAATATTGAGAATTATTTCCCATGATATTTTGCGTAAAATTATTAAAATAATAAAAAAAGAGGAGAATATTCTCTCATTGTTGATGAAACCAATGATGTACAGGGAAAAGAACAAGTTTCTATATCGATCAGATCTGTAGATGAAGATACTCTTGAAATTGATGAGTTTTTCTTGGTCTCTATGACACTCACTCTATGACTGGGGAATCATTGTATAATATTATAAAAGACATGCTTATTCGTTTTGATTTAAGTATGGATCTCTTGCGAGGACAATGCTATGACGGAGGATCAAATATGACCGGAATAAAAAACGGTGTCAAATCAAGAGTGTTGGCAGATCAACCAATGGCTTTATTTATTCATTGTTCAGCTCATTCTCTAAATTTGGCTGTGCAGGATTCTTCAAAAAGAATTCCTTTAATACGTGATTGCCTTCAATGGGTAAACGACATAGGAGTTATTGTCAAAGAATCACCAAAACGATCACATAATTTTCATGAGATTGCTAAGGCTCATGGAATAGAGAAAACTGGCCCTCGGCCATTATGCCCAACCCGTTGGACCATCAGACATACTTCATTGTCAGGGGTTATCAATACTTACCCTGCTGTTTTGGACTTTCTATTTTCATTAGCATCTTGTAATGATGATATAGGGTCCAAAGCCAGGGGACTTTATGATCAATTATCAAAGGGTTCTATATACTTTGGAATTAGACTTAGTTATCTAATGTTTTCTTTAACTGATCAATTGAGCAATGTTCTTCAAAGTGAAACGCAAACTGTAGCTGGGGCAAAGGAAGCTGTTGAGTTAGTTTTAGAATCTTTAAAAAAAAAACGCTCAGAACAATTTTTTAATGAAATGTGGAAGGATGTAAAAGAAAAAAATAAAAGAAATGGATCTTGAGGAGCCCTCGTTACCGAGAAAGCGAGAGATTCCTAAAAAATTTCTATATAAACCTAACGAGTCTGAACACAAGTTCACGTCAATAGAAGAATATTTTAGAAAAACTTTCTATGAAGTTATTGATGGGATAATCAACGAGATTGAATTAAGATTCTCCCAACCGGGGTTTTTAAAATATCTACAAATCGAAAAAATTGTTATTTTAGAAACCCGTTTTTGGGACCAATCTGTTATAGATATTTTAAAAGAATATGAGTTTGTAGAAGAAAAGGTCAAAAGAGAATTTGATTTCTTTAGGGAATTAATTCCTCAAGCTAAATGCTTGAATGATTTTGTAATAAAATACAAAAATCTTAATCAAGAATCAAAAAAAATTATTTCCTAACCTGAGAAATATTCTAAAACTACTTTTAGTGATCCCGGCCACATCAGCAACCGCTGAGCGCTCATTTTCTATGTTAAGAAGAATAAAAACATATCTTCGCTCAACAATGACGCAAGAACGATTAAATCATGTATGCATAATAAATACATATCCAGAAATCGTAGATGAAATAGATATCCAAAATATCATGGCTACATTTATAAATAGTAATGACTTTAGAATTCAACATTTTGGCAAAATTAAAAAATAATTTCCATGATTTATAAATAATATTATTATTGATATATATATATATTTATATAAATAAAAATTGTATTCAAGCAAATGTTTCTTTTTAATTATTATTACTCTTATTAAACCTTTTTTTTATATTCTTTTCCCTTTCAATCACATCACTTTTTTTTTTTTAACATTCACACTTTTTTCTCATTCACACTCACATGCACCACACATTCATACAGTCTTTTCGGCTTAGGCCGGCCAAGACTTTGACGATAACAGTTATGAATATACTATTATTTGGGGTCCAGGCATTCTTATTTAAGCCATTTGGTATCCAAATGCCTTAAATAAAATCATCGGACTGCCTGGGGTCGAACCCGCGACTTTTGGTATACGGGGTTAGCACTCTAACCCCTACACCAAGCCCCGAGGCATCCATATCACTCTCATATAGGAAAGGTTGCCCCCCTGATTCAAATTCGTTCCG
>JAKCPI010009340.1:0-12691 GCA_023213315.1 Euborellia annulipes | reverse complement strand
ATTACAGTATATGTCAACTGAAAATCTTTTTAATTGTAAGAGGTGCTTAGTTTATGGATTAAAACACATGGACATGAGTTCGACTCTTAAAATAATGTGGACAAATGAAATGTATTCACCAATTCAAAAAATCAGTAGTGCAGAACGGAACTAGATGCCCTGGAATTCAAATTTACTGTATACATTCGAAGTGCTTTATGTATAAAAGGGGATCCATGTACATGTACGTATACATGATTAATATGAAAATAAAATTTGTTTTAATCACTCAAAGAATCAAAGGTCATCAAATTTAACAACTTGAGGATCAGATGTTTTTTATTACTAGCCATCACCTATTGATTTTTTTTTTTTTTCATTCATTCCGGATGGATTTTTTTTTTAAGAAAAAATGTCACTTATTAGATAAATCGGTTTAACTTTTTTTTCCAAACTTAAAGTAAGTGAATAGGCATGTTTTGTTTAAAAAATTCCAAAAAAAAATCTTTTCCCCTAGAAATGTCGAATTGTAATGAAGTAATAACGAATGACATTTTCTATAATGTGAGTCGATTAATGGATTCAGTTAGCGTTTAACAAGAAATCTGATTGAAAAATGTCACCCAAGTCATTTTTTTTTTTCTTTTAAGAATTTGATAAATTAACACGTTAATGTAAATGTTGAGTAAAATCGTTTAATTTTCATTTTTTTTTTTCTTAAATTAAAATCGATTCTTAATTATATATTTACATTTAAACAGTGGCGTCATTTCAATTTTTTCTTGAGGGGGCAAATTTTTTCTTGGGGGGGCAAACATTTTTTTTTTTCTTTAAAATTTACTTACAAATGGGTAGCCAAAACATATTTAATTAAATTAATTGTTTAATTTTGTACAGTTTGTATACTCGTAGATGTATTTTGTAGCATTTTATTTAGAATAATATAAAATTTTATAAAAATCAGAGCCCATGGGGGGAAGGCCCCTGACCCCCCCCCAAATGACGCCACTGCATTTAAAGTTGCTTTTTAAAAATTTCAGGAAAAAAAAAATTTCATATGAAATTAAAATTAAAATCTATCTGGGAAAATATATAGGTCTAAGCTTATTTCTATTTTTACTTTCTCTTACCTATGTATATATATGTAATATATATATAGAGAGAAAGTATTGGATTCATGTCAAAAATTCGATGTCGAGATTTTGATGGATCTTCACGTTTTGAGGTCCCCTGAATCCAAAAAAGTGGTTTTCGCGACATGGTCTGTCTGTGGGTGGGTGGGTGGGTGGGTGGGTGGGGTGTGTGGGTGGGTGGGTGGGTGTGTGTTCAATTTTAAGCGATGAAGGAATTGAGCTACGAGGTTGAAATTTTATATTTAAGTTAAACACCTCCCGGGACCGGAAAATAAGCTTTTTAATCAAAATCGGCCAAAGAGTACTAGTACTTTACTGATGTACTTTTTCAGTTTTTTTCGATTTTCTCAAAATTTGCTCCAACGATTTTTTTTTAAATTCAAAAATCAATTATTTTTTAGATGCTCTTTAAAATGTATATTCTCATTTTGCGATTGAAATCTTCTGAAGACCACTTTTACTCTTGTATTTCATAGGGAAGATAGGAGAAATGGTTGCCATGGTAACAAAATATAAATATTTTCCCATACTTATAAATTTTACATCTGAATTCAAATGTTCCGTACTGTCGGGAACTAAATATATGTCGACACAAAAATCTGGTGTGACAAGCACAGTACACAACTTTCGATTACCGAAGGTAAGAGAAAGTTGTGTGCTGTGCGCCAGTCACACCAGATTTTTTAGATGATGAAAAAGTAAATAATAAATATTCATCAAGTTCTTTTAGGTCACTTTAATAAAATAAAATAATCATTTTTATTATTACTTTCTCTTACCTATATGTATATGTTAATATAGATATAATACTTATATAGAAAGTATTGGATTCATGTCAAACATTCGATGTCGAGACTTTGATGAAGCATGAAGGAATTGAGCTAGGAGGCTGAAATTTTATATTTAAGTTAGGTACCCCCTAGGGCGTGAAAATAAGCTTTTAATCAAAATCGGTTAAAGCGTGCTAGTACTCTACTGATGTACTTTTTCAGTTCTTTTCGATTTTCTCAAAATTCGCACCAACGATTTTGATTAGAATTCAAAACCAATTATTTTTTAGATGCTCTTTAAAATGTATATTCTCATTTTTCTCTTAAAATTGTTTGAAACACACTTTACTCTTGTACTTCATAGGAAGCAAGCACAGAACACAATTTTTGAATACCAAAGGTAAGAGAAAGTTGTGTGCTGTTCGACCAGTCACACCAGATTTTTTAATACTCTATCTATAATAAAAAAAGACTAAAAAGTTTAAAAAATAAAAATATAATTAAAAAAAAAACTTAAAAAAAAAAAAAAGGTTCAAAGGGATTCCGAGGCTATAAGAATATACAATTCCTTAAGCTATCAATGTGCGCTCCACGCTTTTATTTTAAGTGATAAATATTCAACAATTTTAACAAGAATAATTAAATTATTTCTCTCTTTTTAGTTCAATTTAAATAAAAGCAGAGATTCATCGAAACAGACATTAAAACTGATTTTGTATAATACAGTATTTCTTGTTTAATAGTATGAGATAAGATTTAAATTAAAGACACATCTAAGTTTCTTTTTTTTTTTGTTAAAAAAATTTATATTATAAAAAAACTAGTTGCAAACTGCTTAGCCCTAATATCGAACTAAATTATGAATTAACAATTCCATTTCTTCTAATAAAATAAATATTTGAATTGTACAAGTTGTTTGTGTAAAGGAAAGAATAAAAAAATAAAACTTGAGCTTATAAAATTGAAATATCTCAAGATGGCTCTTTTCATTTTAATATCAAACAACTTTCCTGGCTGAATTCATGAATTAAAATATTTTAAATTAAAGACACATCTAAGCTGACTTTTATCCTAATTTACTGTCATTTGTAAAAAAAAAAAGTTTAATTTATCTTAGTAAACGCCATTATTACTTATTTTTAATTCAAGGTAATTAGCGAGACGAGTTCTTTGACAAAAAGGGCTGAACATTCACAGGTTAACAGGTGGCCTCGATGATTACAAGACATCCTTTCCCTTCCATTGCAAATTAATACCAACTTATTACCATTATGATTATTGGCTTGGTATTCTTGTCACACGTCATTCGTGTAAATTGTGTTTAAAAGGTTCTGCCAGTTTACACGCACCTTCTCTCTCCCTCGTTTTCCCCTTCCTATTTCCCATTCTTTAAAGTGCAATTCAATTGAACTGTGCGTGAGCAGGTTACACTCTTTTAGCGGAAAGATATACCTATAAAAAAAATAAAATTACAATTATTTTTATTTTATTTTACATTGGATTGATGGAGACGAGAGTCCTAAAGAGTAGTCAAGTGTTTAAAATAAAATCTTTATATTTAAATGAATAGCCTATTTATTAACTCATATATCCAGCCCAGTGGCTGTATGCTAAAAGTTCAAAAAAAAATTCTGGTGGGAATGGTCGCACAGCACACAATTTTCATGAATTAACCATTTTTGATTGTCTGTCCCTCTCAATAAAATAAAATAAACGTGAATTAGTATAAGGGTATTTTATGGCTGGTGGAATTTGTATCAGGAATGAAAGTTGAAAGAAAAATGCAGTCAAAATTTTTTCTTTAAAAATTTTGACTTCATTTTTCTTTCAACTTTCATTCCTGATATAAACGTGAATGTTTTAGACCTCTGCTTTACCTCAATATAAAAAAAAGTTAAAAAAAATCCCAAAGAAAATACTGAATTTGTAATTAGCTTTCTCTTACCTTCGGTAATCAAAAGTTGTGTTCTGTGCTTGTCAGATTTTTTGTGTCGACATATATTTAGTTTCCGACAATATATTAGAATTTTTTTTTTTTTTTTTTTTAAAAACATTCACACTTTTTTCTCATTCACACTCACACTCACACACACATTCACACTGTCTTTTCGGCAGCTCAGGCCATATAAGACATTTACGATAACCGTTATTTATGAATTTATATATATATATATTAGGGTTCAGGCATTTATATTTAAGCCATCTGGTATCCAGATGGCTTAAATAAAAATCATCGGACTGCCTGGAGTCCGAACTCCGCGACGTTTATATATGAGGTTAGCACGCTAACCTCTACACCACGCCCCGTGGGCATATTAGAATTTAAGATGTCAAATTTTTTTTTTTTTTTTTAAAAAAAAACATTCACACTTTTTTTCTCATTCACACTCACATTCACACACACATTCACTACAGTCTTTTCGGCAACTTAGGCCATTTAAGACTTTGACGATAACCGTTGTAGAGAATATATCTATTGTGGGGTCAGGCATTTCTATTTAAGCCATCTGGTATCCAAATGGCTTAAATAAAATCATCGGACTGCTCGGGTCCGAACTCCGCGGCGTTTGGAATAGGAGGTAGGCGTGCTACCTACTACGCCAAACCCGGGGCAAGAGATGTCAAATTTATAAACATGGGAAAATATTTATATTTTGTTACCATGGCAACTATTTCTCCTATCTTTTCTATGGAGTACAAGAGTAAAGTGTTCAAATAATTTCAAGGGCAAAATGATAATATACGTTTTAAAGAACATAATTGATTTTTGAATTTTAATCAAAATCGTTAGAGCTAATTTTGAGAAAATCGAAAAAAAAACTGAAATAGTACATCAGTAAAGTACTAGTATTCTTTGGCCAATTTTGTTCAAAAGCTTCGTGTCACGTGCCAGAGAGGTGCCTAACTTAAATATAAAATTTCAACCTTCTAGCTCTTTTTGTTCTTGTGTGTTCACAGACACACACACAATGTTACGAAAACCACTTTTACTTTCTCTTACCCTATATATCAAATATATATAGAGAGAAAGTATTTTGGATTCAGGAGGCCCTCGACCCCTGTATATCCATCAAAATCTCGACATAGAATTTTTGACATGTATCCAATACTTTCTTCTCTCTATATATGTATATTAATATATACATATAGGTAAGAGAAAGTAAAAATAGATACATTTAATCTTAATTAAAATCACTCTGGGATTTATTATATCCTTAAAGCTTTATTTGAACCCTGAAATTTGGCTTGTTTCAAACAAAGTTTACTAATGTAAAGATCCATATGAGACTGGAGGAAGGACAAAATCCACATTGGATTATTCTTGTTCTGAAATCCCTAAAAAGTAATCCATCCTGTGACACATCTCGGAAATTAAACTAAATTATATAGCCTAGTTGAATAAAGACAGAGAGGGAAAATAAAATTCCTCTGTTTGTTAAGGTTATTTTAATGTAATTTGCTTATAAAATTAGAGAGAAGTTTGCTTTGAAATTCAATCGTGTAATAAGTAATATTCAACAAAATCGTAATCTTGGACGGGTTGAATAATAATAGAAGGAAACTCACCAGTGAGAATTATTATTTTATTAGTAATAATACTTGTGCTAGAGCTAATATTGAAAATTTATTACCTCGCTACTAGCATGGATTAATTTTAATAAACTCCTATGATCAAGAAGTTGAATAGCCAAACTTAGCACCTTCTTATAGAATCCTCGTTTCAATCACAATTAGTTAAGAGTATAATAAAAATATTTATTACAAATATACTACCTCCCTATAGATTAATCATCATTTACGTGAGTGGAATTTTGCACAGTAAAGAATTTTTTTTTTTTATTAAATACTAAAAACACTTTGACGATCGATGAAATTTGGAATTAAGATTAAGGTTCGTTTTGATTGGAACTAAAAACATTAAAACAGTGAAATTAAGCACTAATGCTAATATCGCAAACGTGTCAAATTATTAATTTGATAAGAGTCATTTAAGAATTAATTTTTGTGAGTTTCTCGATTTATTAGAGAATAATTGCTATTTCGTAATCAGGTTTCGAGATTTCTTACTCCTTCCATAAACTTTATATCCTCAGGTGGTTTGGTTTTTATCTGCCAGGTTCCAGGTAGGGTTTGGACTCCGGTGGAAACCGAAACCGGTAAACCGGTTTTTTGGCTTATTTTCAAAAACCGAGAAACCGAGTTTTTCCCGAAAAACCGAATTCGGTTTTTTTTTTTTAATTTTTTCTTCAGTAATACTTGTATTCAAATTTATAAATTAGCCCGTGATCCATGGCTCAGAGAGAAGACATTGCAATAGCTTCTAGTGGCTTGGAGTTTCGGATTCGTTTCCCGGTCCAAGCAAGTAAAAATTTATTTCATTTTAATTGGCTATCAATCATTTGAAATAAATAGGGATGGGGTCTAAATGGCCTTAGATGCCGAAAAGACCTTAAACAAATTAAAAAAAAAAATTATAAATTATTTATATTTTAAAAAGGAAGAAAAAAAAACGCCCCCACAAAAAAAACCTCTCAAAAGAGAGGATTTTTTTTGTATATATATAGATATTTTTTTTTTTTTTTAGAGAGAGCCCCTTTTGTTGGCCTCCCCCCCCCCCCCCCCCATCCTCCCAACCCCCCAACCCCCCCTCTAATAAACAAATATATATATATTTTTTCTCCCTTTTTTTCCCAACACTTAAATAATCTATTATATAATAATAGCAGAGTGTCTGCCTGTCTATCCATCCGTCAGTCTCGCTCTGTTTGACCAACTTTCCGTTGGAATTTTGAAACCGAAATTTCGCAGTCTTATAGAGGACGTTATGGAGAGTCTAGGAAAAATACTCGGGTCCCGAAATTCCTAAAATTTTTTGAGTTATTAATTCCTAAAGTTACGATTTCTCACATAGGAAATGTATAGAGAAGTATTTATGTATTTTTTGTATTCTATGAATATAAACAAATCCTCAAGCAGGCACTGGATCAGAATAGTAGTAATAATAACAATTAAAGTTGTGGTGTGCCAAATGAACAATCGTAGGAGTGGGTAGAAATTGCTGTGATTTTGGCAATAAATAAAAAACAATTTGGTGAGTTTTATTTTCCGTATATTTCGGATGCATTAACAGCGATCCCTCATCAGCGGCTGAAAATTATAAACAATATGAGTTGAAAAGACACAATGTACAATAATATTAAAAATTTTCTCAAAACACTATTTTATAAAATCATAATCTTACCCAACTCACACTATGAAACCACATAAGGTGTTAACAAATTGTTTTATCGGAGTAGTAATAAAAGTAAAAGTAGTAATAATAATTTTTTTGGGTTCGGATCCCAGGCAGTCCGATGATTTTATTTAAGCCATTTGGAGTGGCAGGCAGGGGCGCGGTTATTAAAAATAATTCTATAAAATTTGCTTTGAGTATTTTTTTATTTTTTTTTCCTTGATTTACATTTGAAAAAAAAACGGTTTAAAACCGGTTTACCGGTTTTCCGCTTTGTGAAAAACCGAAAAGCCGGTTTTCAAAATTTTCCGGTTTTTTCCAAACCCTAGTTGCGACCCATAGTTTGAGAACCACTGAACTAGCTCGTTGTTAGGATCCCCGAAATGCGCTTTAATCTAAGATAGCGTTATTGACAAAAGAGTTTTGTAAATTCTTAAGATTTAATTTTTTATAGGCCCTCGGGGCTTGTCGTAGAGGTTAGTGTGCTAACCTCGTATACCAAACGTCGCGGGTTCGGACCCCAGGCAGTCCGATGATTTTATATAAGGCATTTGGATACCAAAATGGCTTATATAAGAATGCCTGGACCCTAATATGTATAATAATAAATAACGGATATCGTCTTTTAAATGGCCTAAGTTGCCGAAAAGACTGTGTGAATGTGTGTGTGAGTGTGAATGTGAATGAGGAAAAAGTGTGAGTGTTTAAAAAAAAATAAAAAAAATTTTATAGATAAAAAATTCTATTTTCCATAAATAGAAATAAAAATTGTTCTCTCCTTATATTTAGACATAAATTTTTCATCTGGCTCAGGCCATATAAGACATTTACGATAACCGTTATTTATGAATTTATATATATTAGGGTCCAGGCATTTTTTATTTAAGCCATCTGGTATCCAGATGGCTTAAATAAAATCATCGGACTGCCTGGGGCCCGAACCCGCGACGTTTGGTATATGAGGTTAGCACGCTAACCTCTACACCACGCCCCGTGGGCATTTTAACATTTTAAAATGAATAGAGATTTCTTATTTTAAGCAATGATAATAAATAGAATTTTATGGAATTTAATAAGTCCACCTGGGTTTAAGAATGTTTATTGATAAAATATATATTATATATAATAAGTATATTTATTTTTATCCCACTTGAATTTAAATTTTTGTCCTTGCTTGATTTTTTGATCAATCCAAAGCATTAAAAACTATAATATTTGACATTAACTATTGATATTATCGAAATCTATTGATAGCTAATTATTTTCAATAAAAACTTGAGTTACGTCTCCAAGATTGAATGTAAAAAATTATTGTAGATCCTTTTATTATATTAAACTTGCTTGACATTTCAGTTGCCAGCAACTAAATATTCCCTTGGAATTATTTCTCTTAATGAGGTACTTAAAAAAAAACGTTCATATAAGAGCTCTTCAAAAACATCCACTTAGCTCAAGTTAGAATAAGGCATTTTATTTAATAGTATAGGTAAGGATGAAGGATGTTGAAATTAGTTGAGAGAGGTATTTAGGAATTTCCTTTTCGATTTAGTTGTCTTTTAAAAGCCTCTTAATAGGATAAGATACTTTTATTCTGAAATTTATATATTACTATTAATAAAATATAAAATAATTGTCGAAATGATATTAGGAAATATTTTTTAAAGTAAGTTAATTTTAAACAAGTTTTAAATCCCAAGTTACGTCCTTCAAACAGGCATTGTCCTTATTTTATTGTATACCTGAGGAAGTTAAATTAAACCAGCTAGGTTTATTTTAATTTAATGTCCTCAAGCCAAAGCCGAAGTTTCGATCACATTTAGGACCATCCCCTCATGGCCTAGCCAAACCCTGAGGAAAGTCCGAAACATCGGGTCTGGCTTGTTAATGTCTTGATGTATCTAAAAAACACATTTAAACTATTATTGTGAATACAATTTATTATTAGGGGAATTTTAAATTATAGCCCATATTTTTTGTTATTAATTTTTTTCTGCAGCCGTTATCAAGTGCACAGTACTTGATAACGGCTGCAGAATAAGCAGTCGAAACGTTGTACTGTATTTATATTTTTAATAAAAAATTAATAACAAAAAATATGGGCTATAATTTAAAATTCCCCTAATAATAATATTGTGAATACAATTATGATAAAATTTGAATATTAATCTCAAATCAGGAATAACTTCTAGAATATGGATTTAAACCAAGGGCGGATACAAGGGGGGGTAAAAGGGTAATTACCCCCTCCCCCCCCCCGAGATTTAAAAAAATACTTTTTTTTGGCAAGAAAATTTATTTTTAATCTACAATCTTAAATATTAATACTTAAAAATTTGATTTGTATTTATATTCTGGCAAACAAGTACAGAATTCGCCTTTAAATTGTCGAAATTAAGAAAAAATTGTGTGCTTTGGGACCAGTCACACCAGATTACCCCTCTCCCCCGAGAAACACCTCTGGATCCGCCCTTGATTTAAACGAAATTTAATTCTTTTCTTATATATTTTGAGATTAATATTCAACTACAGTATTTGTAAGTTTTTTTTCAAAATAACTTGTGTCAATGTCTTTTTAAAATAACTAAATTGCTGGCTACCTAAAATACCTAAATCATCATCAAAGCTACCGTTGATGGTTTCAACAGGAGTTGAAACAGCGTTAGTTTAAAATTTTATTAAATTAATGAAAAAAATCTAACATAAACAGTATCTTGTATTGCATCATTTATGCTTTCTGGAAGATAAGTAACCCAAATTGATTAGCTGATTAATTTAATAATGAGTAAGCAGTAATTAATTGAAAAATCATTAGACGCTATGATATATCATTGACACAATAAAATCAAAAATTTCAAATAGTAAAAAATTGTTTATAGTTTTTTAGAGAATCTACAATAAAATTAAACATATAGATTACTAATTATAGTTAAAATGTAAAACTGGTGTAATTTCGAAAGCCACAAAAGCTTCACTCTAACCACTTAACTACAAATCCATCTGAGCCAACCAATATTGTCATGAATTTTCAATTCAATTAAAAACTTGAATAATTAATTTCCTGTATTCTGATTAAGGACCTCTCAATTTGAAACAAGATGACGACGATTAATTCAATTTTTTTTTTTTTATCACTTTTACTTTCATTTTTTTTTCTCTCTTTTTACTTTCTCTTACCTATGTATATATGTAATATATATATAGAGAGAAAGTATTGGATTCATGTCAAAAATTCGATGTCGAGATTTTGATGGATCTTCACGTTTTGAGGTCCCCTGAATCCAAAAAAGTGGTTTTCGCGACATGGTCTGTCTGTGTGTGTATGTGTGTGTGTGGGTGGGTGTGTGTGTGTGTGGGTGTGTGTGTGTGTGTGTTCAATTTTAAGCATGAAGGAATTGAGCTACGAGGTTGAAATTTTATATTTAAGTTAAACATCTCCCGGGACCGGAAAAATAAGCTTTTAATCAAAATCGGCCAAAGAGTACTAGTACTTTACTGATGTACTTTTTCAGTTTTTTTCGATTTTCTCAAAATTTGCTCCAACGATTTTTTTTTTAAATTCAAAAATCAATTATTTTTTAGATGCTCTTTCAAATGTATATTCTCATTTTGCAATTGAAATCTTCTGAAGACCACTTTACTCTTGTATTTCATAGGGAAGATAGGAAAAATGGGTGCCATGGTAACAAAATATAAATATTTTCCCACACTTATAAATTTTACATCTGAATTCAAATGTTCCGTACTGTCGGGAACTAAATATATGTCGACACAAAAAATCTGGTGTGACAAGCACAGAACACAACTTTCGATTACCGAAGGTAAGAGAAAGTTGTGTGCTGTGCGCCAGTCACACCAGATTTTTTTAAATCAAATTTGATTAAAACTTAAGAATTCAAATATCTTAATATTTTACTATTTGTTTATGTATTTTTTGCTCTTTCTCTCTCGTTTTTATTATATTCCCACCTTTTTTTTTTTTTTTTTTTAATTTATTAAGTTAAGACGAAGATGAAAAATGAAATTGAATTATTAAAAAAAGGTCAGCTTTTTTCGTTCTTTCTCTAGTTAGAGCTTTTATTTACTTTTTATGTTTAAAAATATTCCTATAACACACACACACACACACACACATATACACACTTAAAAGTATTTTTATAAAAAAAAAAAGTCCAATTTGTATAGTTAGTGAAATGCATTCTCCCGGGGGCAACTTAATGTATAAAGTTAGAAAAAAAATATATCCAACTCTTGATAAAAAAAATAAGGAATGGTTATTAATTTTTTTTAAATATTCAATAATAATGAAATGAGCTTTAAAAATTTCCCTAAATGTTAACACTTGCAGCACCTGTCTTAAACACCCGCCTTCTTTTTTATGGAAATATATTTCTATTCCAAGTTTGTAATAAGTGCTTTATGAGTGTATCCTTAATGTAGTATACTTTCAAGGAAAAAATAAGGAATATAAAATTTACTTTCTAAAAAACAGAAGTAAAAAGCAAAAGCTTCAAAAAAGAAGCATTATTTCTTTTTACTTGCTAATGAGAAAAATAAAAGGATTATTATTATTATTATTACTATCTATAGTAATAATACAATTTTTAATAATTTTTAAGTATTTTTTGTCAAATTGATGATCTGCTTCTACTCACCTCGGGGCTGAGTTCCCTCTCAAAACAGGACATCTTCCTCAGCATAACACGTTAGAAGGGTTTGGATAAAATCTAGTAGGACTAGAAATATGATTAGTTCAATAGCTAGAAATGAATGTAGAGAGTTGAGGGACACAAATAAATTAATAGTCAATATATGTAATACAACTAAGAGACATAAAACAATTTTTTATAAGGGAATATCTGATTATAATAAATTACCTGGGGAAATAAAAGGGTTAAAAAATAATGTTAAAAAATTTAGAAGTTTAATTATAACACATGTTAAGAAAAAGAGGAAATTGTCATTGAACTGAATTGTGATTAAGGAGAGGAAGAAAGAAAAAAATGTAATTCATATTTGTGTATTTATAATATTTTCTTCAAAATAAACTTATATTATTATTATTATTAAGAATAGGAGGGATGTCGGAAGAGTGCCAGAGGCCCGTTGTGTTTGAGGTGTGGGTCTCCGTGTTTAAAAGCACCTCGGATAAATTGATATTAATTTTATCTTTGAGAGCAGAAAGCAAACCTGATCTAAGGAATAAGTTCTATTCATATTAAGGGGCCTCGGGAGTGAAGGTGTTACGCATGTTTTTTCCGTTAAGATGGCGTTGTGTGTCATATAAAGTATGCCCAAATATCAAGTAATTCAAAAATTTGCCAAGAGATGTCAAAATAGTAGCTAATAATATTTAATGCATTTGGTTGATTTTCATTGATCTTTTAACAATAAATACTTTATAAATGTTATTATACTGTATATTATGTATCTTTTATAAAAGCATAAAAATATATAAATATAGGCCAGATATAGACTAATACTATATCGTCTGTTAGACTAGCCAATAATCTCTTATGAATTTAATTCATTTAAAAAAAAAATCGCATTGAAAAATTCCTTATAATTGTCTAGTTTTT
>JAKCPI010009339.1:0-13455 GCA_023213315.1 Euborellia annulipes | reverse complement strand
TACACTGATCTTTATTTATGTGTTAAAATTTAAAGTGCTTAAAGATGAAATTGTATTGCCTCAATGACTCGATTATATAAAAGAGCAAGAAATACAGAAAAAATATTCAACTTTTATTAAATAACAAAACTTATTAAATTAAATAAAAATAAAACAGAATCGAAAAAAATAATTCAATATAAATTACTTAAAGATGTAAAATAGATATATTTATTTAAATTAAAAAAATTCAAATTATTATTTTATTAAATCACATAATTTTGCCAGAAATTTTATTGATAGCTAGGCCTAACTAAATAGGTTCTTTAAAATTATTACACTAGAATATGATATAGGTAGGTATTGATTCCCAACTTTCTCAATTAATGAGTTGCTACTAATAATGTAAGTGGTAAAATACTTTTCTTGAATAATTTTAGATACATTTAATAAGATGCTCTGAAAATTTTTTCTTTTAATTGCAATTGTATCATGCGGTGTTGTTTTTTATATAATAAATATAAAAAAAAATAAATAAATAAATAAAATCAAAAATATTTTACATATAATTAACAATATTCGTGGTATAATTGCAATGTATGTTGGGAATTGCTTATATACAACACATCATAGGTCATTTTCATTTTTCTACTAAATAAATTCCATTTTCCTTTTTTATTTCAAAATTAAATTTTTTAAATTTTGAAAAATTACAATTTTTTTTTACTAATTTAATTTCTTAATTTACAAAATTTACTAAAATTAACTTTTAAATGATAATATGTACAATAGAAAAATTGAAAATTAACCTACATCTCCTATTCCTTTCCTACCTTTCTCACAAACACACACAAACACATAGGTATCTTAGGACCCTTTCTCTTTCACTCTAGCCTAGGTTTCATGGTTCTTCGCCGGCAAGATCTTCAAGTAATCATATGATAAGGTGTGTTCCCGATTGCTATTTTGGCAATCCTTTAGTTTGCAGGCATAAAGGGTGGGAAACTTTTTAGCTTCAGGGCTTGTCTTTCAGAAAACTTCGAGCGATTCGTTGGAAATGGATCAAACTGCAAGTATTACCTACCCCTTTAGATTAGATAAGATTAGATAGAATAAAAATAAAGTAAAAAATAAAAATATAAAATCGGAATGCTAAGAAAGTTTAAGAGAATATAAAATAAATAAAAAAATCTTTTCAAAATATTCAATTATTCTGTTATTCATTTTTGCCAATCTGAGTCTCCTCTCTATTATATATTTTAATTTTGGCAGCAGTGGCGAAGCCAAGATATTTTTCAGTGATATTTTTCAATCCAAATTGATAACCAATTATTTTAAATAATTTTTATTGCTTAGAATAAATTTATTAACTTACGGCGTTTTAAACAAGCTTCGGGCTTCGAAGCAAAATTTTTTATTTTTAATATTGTGTTTAAAAATTTTTGTTTAATTTCTAAATTGGGACGTAAATTCATAAAGTTGACTCTTCACTTAACTCTCGGGCTACGCCCCTACTTGGCGGATCCTAAAGAAAATAGGATACATTCCATTTTTTTAAATTTTTTTTTATATTAACCAATAACCACTATTATAATTTTAATGCAGTTTATTTGTATAAAATAAAACGTTGCAGTGGCTCATTTAGTGGCTTTTATTAGGATACATATTAACAATACATAGAGCCCGAAATGGTCGTCTTACACCTATGTATACACATAAATATTACAATTCTGTGTAGTTTTTGTACCTGAAGAAAGCCACTAAATGAACGACTGAAACAATACATTTTTTATACATAAAACATAAGTAAAACCAAGTTTCCAAATTCGATATACGGGTTTCTTTTACATATTTTGTTTATGATTAATATTAATCAATCGGAAAAATAATTTTTGTCTGCAAACCACTGGGATCCGCCTTTGCCTTTAACAGGATTTTAAAAGCACAATAAAATTATTTAGTACTTTAAATTTTGAATTTTTTTAAATTTCAAAACTAAACAAAATTCCATTTTTCATTTAAAATATATTTAAATAAAATTTTATTACATATTCGTAACTTTTTATTTGATTAAATTGATTAAAACTAAATTATTTTTTTTGCTTACCATTGTTTTTATTTTAAATCAATTTCATTTTTATTTTAATAAAATATTTTTCTTGGATCCATACAAATTATGGACCTACCGCATTTTATTTTGCTTTTGAAATTTTTATTTAAATATTAAAATACTATATTTAAGAAATAAATATTCTTTTGTAAACATTCTTTTGTAAACAAGTGCTCTCTCGGAACTCCATATCTAGAAAACCACCATACGCAAACTCTTTATCCCCCGTTAGGTAGAATAGTCTAGAGACTGGAGGAAAGAGTTGAGTTCTTGGGTTTTTTTTTTTTTTTTTATTATTTTTGAAAACTTTGAAACTTGTCATGTTTCATTGGATTCTTGATTCTGATCACATAGATTTCGAACAGCAAGGAGATATAAAGATTTCCTTGTGGAGAGTAATATCACTTCGATTTCATGACTAATAGACTTAGGCAGGGTATTCTTCTGATACTCGGTTCAGTTCAGATCTTTGTGTTAAGAGGATAAATCCAATGAAAATACCACAAGTTTCTTTTCGGTCAAAATTAATAAAAAATTTTTCGGCCAAAATTTAATTCTTCTTTTTTATATTTGGGAATATTAGTGATAGTGGTGAGGGGGATCACTCTCCCCTGGGCACAAAAGAAATTTTACTTTAGGTCCCCTTAGCTTCTCTTAAATATTGATGATTTATTTGAATTTGGGAGAGTGATCACACTTAATGAATTTGCATTTTTTGCACACAACTTATAATACTTTTTTTTTCAAAAAGTTTTTTTTGTGATTTTTAATGCATTTTATGCGAAGAATAAAAGAATTTGTGCTTGAAACTTAATCTTTTTATCTTTATGAAGACTAA
This sequence comes from Euborellia annulipes, assembly GCA_023213315.1. NCBI lineage: Eukaryota > Metazoa > Arthropoda > Insecta > Dermaptera > Anisolabididae > Euborellia > Euborellia annulipes. The sequence continues at coordinate 10,528 of JAKCPI010009339.1, read as the reverse complement.
GAAGTTTTATTATAACATCATGAAGATTAAGAAGATTCATCAAGTAATCAACTCTAAAAAGGCCGAGAAGATTTTCACTCAATCTCAGATGCGTCATATATACTACATCAAAAGAAGATTTTTTCAAGACAAGTGTGTGAATTTATTTTGTATATTTTATGTTAAAATTATGTTGTCTTATAAAAAAATTAATAAATTTTTTTCTTTTCTTCTTTTTACATCCTTGAAAGGCAACATGTATTCATAATTAATTCCTAAAAAAAAAGGGAATTAATTTTGAATATGAGTTTATTTAATCGTGTAAGATTTTTTTGTTTAGACTGTTGAGATCTATAGCGAAACCGAACTTTGCAAGCATACCTGTAGGCCTACTGTTTATCTACCAACCTCGATGGAGCTTCTTCATGAAAAAAGTAATAATATTTTTAAATTTACCTCTTTAATTAAGATTTATTTTTTTCTTCCTATTCTTTTCTTAACTTTTTACTCCATTTTGGGGTCGGATTAAAAAACACAACCAAGGGCGAGTTCAAAATGGCACGTTGCAAAACTTGAATCTTAATAATATTTGCATTTAAGGAAATATAAAAAAAGCCGGTTTAAGCACAAGTAACCTGTGATCTCCTTCCCCCTCCTCGTTCCTACCAGATATAAGTATTGATTATTGTTATAATAAATAATTATAACTGATCTTCTTTTTCTGTCCTCGCCTTATTCCCTCTATGCGGGGTCGGCGGACCTCACTATTTCCCTCCATGCGAGAAGGATAGAACAGGCCGGCCCGTTGCACGGTCTGACGCCTGTTGAAAAGAGGAAGGAAGAGACAGACTTACAAAGAACAGAAAGACTGTCTGTCCCAGCTCGGGCAGCTCGTGGTCGCCAACCACGTACCCACAAGATGTGATTTTCATATTATTTTTTCAAATTTATATTTAGGCTATATCATGTATCTAATCATGCGGGCAAAGGCCACTATTACATAGAAAAAGGACTTTGAACAATTATAAAAAAAAAATATATGCAAAGTTAAGAGTAAATAGAACACCAAATTAGAAGAAAAAAATCCCTTTTGTTTTATCTATGTATTTGTGACTATATGTGCATATGTATATATTTTCCTGAGAATACCGTTGTTCGCTTCTTGAACTCAGAATGCAAGCCAATAAGTCTCGGGGACTTGGTCTTGGTTGACATTAACATTCTATTGGCACCTTCTTCACTCTTCATTGTCCTCGAAACCCAAGGGGATTGAAATAAATGGTCTTCCGCGGACAAGGGGAGGATGGAACCGCCATCTTGGGAGTCGATTGCCTCGTTAAGAAGGACCTAAGGCGACGAACGTGGAATAAAAAGTGAATTTTAAACAAGCAAATGTGTACGACTCTTTCTTTTTTTTTTTATTAATTTATATGAAGAGAGTAGATTGATGATGACTTGAACTTTTCATTGACACTCAACCCGACCTCAGTTTACTATTCAAGATTTCATTAATAAAAAAAATTAATGAATTAAAATGAATTAATAAAAATCTATTGTCTTTTCAACAATATTTTGATCATGACATACTTCAAAATACTATTACTTCTACTACTTGTCGTTATTGTGGGTTGTGCGGATTCAGGGGTAAGGGAGATCGTGTCAAACTAGTGTTAAAAAAATTTCAAAAATTAGCTTAAATTTTCAATAAAAACAGAAAAATAATTACGAATAACAAAAAATAAGAATATCCACCAAACTTCATCTCACCTCTATATATTCTAATATATAGAGAAAGTATTGGATCCATGTCAAAAATTCGATGTCGAGATTTTGATGGATATATACGTTTTGAGGTCCCCTGAGTCCAAAAAAAGTAGTTTTCGCGACATGGCCCGTCGTGTGTGTGTGTATGTGTTCACTTAAGCATGAAGGAATTGAGGTATGAGGCTGAAATTTTATATATAAGTTAAACACCCTCCTGGAGTGTGAAAATAAGCTTTTAATCAAAATCGGCCAAAGAGTACTAGTACTTTACTGATGTGCTTTTTCAGTTTTTTTTTCGATTTTCTCAAAATTCGCTCTAACGATTTTGATTAAAATTCAAAAATCAATTATTTTTTAGATGCTCTTTCAAATGTATATTCTCGTTTCGCCCTTGAAGCACACTTTACTCTTGTGCTTCATAGAAAAGATAGGAGAAATGGTTGCCATGGTAACAAAATATAAATATTTTCCCATGTTTATAAATTTGACATCTTAAATTCTAATATATTGGCGGAAACTAAACATATGTCGACACGAAAAATCTGGTGTTACAAGCACAGAACACAACTTTCGATTACCGAAGGTAAGAGTAGGGGGACCAGGGGGCGCAAGCCAGAGTAGGGAAGGCGCGATTTACGCAGTTGCCGTAGAATTTTCTTTTACATGATCGTTTTTGCTGAATAATGTTTTGATTTATTTTTTAAAAATTATATAAATATTCGTAAAACAAGTTCAAATAAGCACGAAAGGGAAAAAGGCACGAAAACTCAAAAAAAGCATAAAAAACGCAATCTCAATACACTAAGTTTTTCGTAATTCGTGTAGAAATTAAATATCTAATGGTTGCTTATAAAATTCAGCAATAAGCATTTTGCTTAAAATCCGGTCTCTAGTGATATGTTTTTCAGTTCTATAGAAATTTTATGATTTTTGTTTTGGAAGATCTTTTGGAAGATTAAGCGATCGATGTAGGCCTATTTGAAATAATAACTAATTTATTTTCAATAAATTAATCAATAAAATTATAAAATATTGGAAAGCAAGGGCTCACATCTGATGGATATTGAATGGCAATCACGACTTAGCTACTGTTAGTCAAACTTAGACACATTTATTCTCTTTCTTAACTAAAGCATTGAGTCAATTGACGACAAACTTGCTTGTTTCTCTCTGTTTTATTTCTTTAAGAGTATAGTAAAAAATTTTTAATAAGATTCCAAACTGCTTGAAATAATCCTTTAAAAGTCAAATCTATTTTGCATTTCAAGTAGAAAGTGCTTTAATTTAAAAAGTTCGTATGTTAGCAAGAAGTATCCTTGAAATTTTTATGATTTTATTTTGCAATGTCTAAGGTTATTCAAAACTAATAAAATGCGTAAAAAAAAGGAAAAATGCGAATCTTAAAGGTTTTTGATATATTTAAATAAAAAAATCTGGTGTAACTGGTTGCACAGCACACAACTTTCTTTTTACCTTTGGCAATCGAAAGTTGTGTTCTGTTCTTGTCACACCAGATTTTTTGTGTCGAGATATATTTAGTTTCCACCGATATACTACATGTATTAGATAGAGTTCACACACTTTTTTCTCATTCACACTCACACTCACACACACATTCACACTGTTTTCTTTTCGGCAACTCAGGCCATATAAGACATTTAGGAAATCCGTTATTGATTTAATATACATATATGGGGTCCAGGCATTCTTATTTAAGCCATTTGGTATCCAATTGTCTTAAATAAAATCATCGGACTGCCTGGGGTCCGAACCCGCGATGTTTGGTATACGAGGTTAGCACGCTAACCTCTACACCAAGCCCCGAGGGCGTAGATAGAGTTCAAGATGCAAAATTTATTGGGAAAATATTTATATTTTATTACCATAGCAACCATTTCTCCTATCTTTCCTATGAAGTACAAGAGTAAAGTGTGCTTCAAACAATTTTGATGGCAAAATGAGAATATACATTTTAAAGAGCATTTAAAAAATAATTGATTTTTGAATTTTAATCTAAAGTAATAGTACTTTTTGGCCGATTTTGTTCAAAATCTTATTTTCACGCCTCAGATGGGTGTCTAACTTAAATATAAAATTTCAACCTCCTAGCTCAATTCCTTCATGCTTTAAATTGAACCCACACACGCCGAATCGACATCACAACCATGTCGCGAAAACCACTTTTTTCGATTCAAGGGACCTCAAAACGTGTCCATCAAAAATCTTGACATTCGAATTTTTGACATATTCCAATACTTTTTCTATATATATATATTAACATATATAGAAGTAAGAGAAAGTAAAAATCCAGCTGGTTGCACAGCCCACAACTTTCTCTTACCTTCGATGATTGAAAGTTTTTTTTTTTTTTTTTTTTTTTAAAACATTCACACTTTTTTCTCATTCACACTCACATTCACACACACATTCATACAGTCTTTTCGCAACTTAGGCCATATAAGACTTTGACGATAACCGACGTAATATATATTATCTATTAGGGGTTCAGGCATTTTCTATTTAAGCCATCTGGTATCCAAATGGCTTAAATAAAATCATCGACTGCCTGGTCCGAACCCCGACTTTTGGTATAGGAGGTAGGCACCTACTTACTACCCAAACCCGGGGCAATTGAAAGTTTTGTTCTGTGCTATATATTTATACTGTCAGCACATCTCTGAGGATGGTCTTGAGCAAAGATCGAAACGTTTAACTCTTCTCCAGCTCTTAAGTTTAAAACCGGGAAATGACTTTCTAGTTTGTTTATGACTTTTTTCCTTAAATAATATTAATTATTAACTGGTTATAATTTGAAAACATTTATTTAGAGTTTTCGGGATTTATGACTAATCGAATTAACCGGTTGATTATTACACAAGGTTATATCTTATTTGCCAAGCAGGGGCCCCTCCATTTCTTCGCTAACACCTTCGCATCTCGATGCTCTCTCATTCAATTCTCTCGAAATTTTCAACTTCCACATCCTATTCTTTGCAATGTCACCCGACAACCTGTGAAATGACGTCGTATGAGAGGAATTCTTTTCTGATGATGATGACAACTGGCCGAGATTCAAATAGCAATGAATAATTCAGATCATCTCCTCAGTCTGATTTTCCTTTTAAATAGTACCATATTATAAAAAATCTTTGATTTTTTTTCCAACTTTTAAAAAAAATATTTTTTTATGTCTCATTTTTTGGTCATCTAATTCAAATTATAAAAAAAAAAAAACTCAAAAAATTTCTATCATTTAGTATATTTTTATTATTTTACAAATCCACAGAACATTTTGTTGATTGGGAATACAAAATCTATCGATTTGATTCATAAATCTCACCCACATTCATAGACAAAACCTTAAAGACTTCCTCTAGGTTACCCGAGCTAAGACAGACAATGGACTTATTTCATGCCGAACTTTCGTTCCTTGCCAATCAAGCCTTTGGTTGTGTTCCATTTCTTATATAATAATCCGACCTCAAATAATAATAATAATGCAGCCAATTCAATAAATAAAAATAAAAGCATAGTATTATAGTAAATCTATATAATTTAATTTTTTTTTTACTAAACTAAATATACGCGGTCTCAAAATAAATGAATAATCTCTAGAGTCTAGACCCTCTCTGCTTCAAAAATATGATGTCGACAATTTGATGAAAATACATGTTTTGAGGGTCCCTAATTTCAGTCTGTGTTTCTATATCTCTGGAACGGAAAGAGCTACGAGATTGAAATAAAGAGTACTTGTACTTTTACTGATGTATTTTTTTTCATCCCGAGTAAAAATGATTAAAAATGATCAAGGAATCCCCACCGCAGCAGGTCTTCATAGTGAACCTTTAGGGACGCTTTGGGATACACAGCCCGCACCAGGGACACACATTTTTCTTCTGGGCAATTTCGATCTATTGTGTGTGTCCCTGGTGTGGGCGTGGGTATCCCCCTGTGTGTCCTAAAGATTCACTCTGCAGACCTGCTGCGGGCGTGTGGATCTCTCGATCATTTTTAATGATTTTTACTCTGATTTTTTTTCGATTTTCTCAAAAGCAATTCTAAAATTCATAAATCAATTATTGCTGTTCAAAATGTTTATTCTCATATTTATCCCAAAATTATTATATCTCGACACAAAAAAATCTGGTGAGATCAGATTTTTTAAAATCAAAATTACATACTATTTTTGAAATATTTTTCTTTTTTGGTTTATATCGTTTTTTTTTTTATGGAATTTCCGGAATCAAAAATGAAAATTAAAAAAAAGAAAAAGTACAAAAGTAGGACCTACATCAGTAAAAGTACTAATGGGCCTCTCATATTCTAGGACTTTGGGTCGCATATTTTAGGACTTTAAAAAAGTGGCATAAATCCAACAATTTGTTGTTTATTAGAGAAAGAGAAATATCTTCTAATATTCATTTGCTTTTCTAAATGAATTCTTTCATCCTTAAATTCTTTAGATCAAACAAAAGTTAGAGTTTGTTCAATATATTTTGGGACCGAATTCATACAAAATTAAAACAACATGAATTTTTTTACTATTCTAATATATCCATTATTACTAATCTATGGATAGCTACAGATTAATCTCATTTTCTTTCATTTACAGTTACTAGAATCTGATGCTGGACGATGACTCTTTTCAGCGAAACAAGTTGTGAAAACATCGAGATCTCTTGAGTTGGCCTCTTCATTTCCTCCAGATTCCTAATTATTTGTAAGTATAATATTTTATTAATATTTCTCTATATTTTATTTTACCTTCTTTCTATGAAGTTGTATTTTATTAGTATATCATTTCATATCATCTCCGAAATATTATTTTTCGGCATCTTTTTAATTCCCTTCCCCCCTCAATTTTATCTGTATTTTATTCTTCCTGAGCAAGTATTTATATATACCTTCTATATATGGTTGAAGATGATGATGATGATGATGATGCTAATTTTTAAAATGGAAAAATTCCTCCTAACTTGTTTAAGTTTAAATACAAAATTTAAATTACCTCTCTTTTTAAAATACTATTTAATAACTTGAATGTTCCTAAGTCAAATATAATTTTTTATTCAATTAACTTTTTAAAATATTTAAGTTTTTAATACAACGTTAAACAAATTTTTTTTTTATTCTCTTTATTCACCTTGAAAATTGGTTTTTCTTTATTCGCTTTTCTTGTTGAGATCAGTCGAGTAGATAGAATATTTGTTTAAGGAAATAGTTTTTGTTGTCGATATTTCGTCTTTCATTTTTTTCATTGATGTAATATTCTCTCATCGAAAAAATCGGCTAAACGAGCTGGAATATAAGATGAAAAATCTTAAAAAATTTTATAGCCTTAAAAAGCAAAAATATAGCTTTTTAAAGTAGTCTTTTTATTCTTTGTTGTTGAAAAACTTTTTTATAGTTGGTTGTTTCTTGGCTGGCTTTAACGATTTTGCACTATAATTATAATTTTCAAAAGAAATATAATTTTACTTACAAACAGCTCGCGAAAAAAGTAGGGCTACAATAAATATCATTACGAGGAAACGACCGAAGTTTTGGTTTCGGTTTCGGCCAAAAACACAGACGAAACTTTCGGCCGAAACATGAGTTTTTAAAGGATGAGATAAGACTCGCACACACGCACATACACAAAAAAAAAACTTCAAATGAGATTCGCACCTAAAAAAAAAAGTCAAATGATTTTCGCAAGAGGAAAAGTAAAAAAATCTGGTGTGACTGGCGCACAGCACAACTTTCTCTTACCTTCGGTAATCGAAAGTTGTGTTCTGTGCTTGTCTCACCAGATTTTTTGTGTCGACATATATTTAGTTTTCGACAGTAGGGTACATTCGAGTTTCAAGATATAAAATTTATAAGTATGGGAAAATATTTATATTTTGTTACCATGGCAACCATTTCTCCTATCTTTTCTATGGAGTACAAGAGTAAAGTGGTCTTCAGAAGATTTCAATCACAAAATGAGAATATACATTTTATAGAGGATCTAAAAAATAATTGATTTTTGAATTTAAAAAAAAATCGTTGGAGCGAATTTAGAGAAAATCGAAAAAAACTGAAAAAGTGAATCAGTAAAGTACTAGTACTCTTTGGTCGATTTTGTTCAAAAGCTTCGTGTCACGTCCCATGGGGGTGCCTAACTTAAATATAAAATTTCAACCTCCTAGCTCTTTTCGTTCTTGAGATATTTTGTTCACAGACACCAACAACAACAACACACACACCCACAGACAGACCATGTCGCGAAAACCACTTTTTTGGATTCAGGGGACCTCAAAACGTGAAGATCCATCAAAATCTCGACATCGAATTTTTGACATGAATCCAATACTTTCTCTCTATATATATTAACATATATATATAGGTAAGAGAAAGTAAAAAAATAATATGAATTTTGGGTAGGAAATACAGGTTTCGATTCCGGTTACTGTTTCGGCCGAAACTAAGATTGTGGCCGAAATTCGGTTTCGGTCGGACCCTAATTACTATATATTAAAATTTTCATTACTCAAATTTCATTATTAAAAACAAAATTTTTAATCTAATCTAATCTCAAACGTATAATTTTAAAAGACATAAATAAATGGGCCTATAATTTGTTTTTCGGGGCCACCCATCCAAGGATCGGCTGACTTGACCTAGCTCCTCTTTAACAATCCAAGCACTCTTCATTGCGGCCAAGGCCATTTCATTAATACTTTTCTTCCGCTATTGTCTCTAAATTATTTATCATAGGAGATTTATTATCTTTTTATATATTTGGTCCATTTTTTTCGTCCAGTGAGTGTACTTGTGTTTTTTCTTTGCTGACGTTTTTTTGTTAATAATTTCATTAATAATTAGCAGATTTTTATGAATGAATGATTTTTTGAAAGCAAAGAACTATAGAATATCGTAAATATATGTTTTTTGCATTCAGGGATATCTAAAATTGTATTAGGGGTGGCCAAAGCAAAAAAAATCTTGAAAATTTCGCTTTTTCTAAACTTTAAGCCGTTTGCGGCACGTCTAAATGACCTCCGATTGGGATGAAACTTAAAATTTATATGTATTCTAACTATCTGCATAATTTGACGGGGTGTCGCGTTAAAAATAATTTGAACATTCTAAATAAAAGCCGTTTTAGAGCCCATTTTCGACTAAAATCTATTTTGCTCTATATCTCTAAAACTGTGCCTGATGGAAAAAATTCTAACTACATATATCTGAATTCAAATGAATAAAATAATATAAAAAAAAAATTTAAAAACAACGCTTTTATAAATGTACTAAAAGAGAAAAATAATTATGTATAATTTCTTTAAAATTATATTAAAAATTAATATATGTTACTAAAACTAAAAGCGTTGGGCGCGGGATTTGCAAATTTTAATTGTATAAATAGGCCTATTATATGTTTTATGAATACATTTTAATACCATAGACTTGGCGGGTAGTTAGGCAAAACAGTTTGAAGTGACTCAAATGTTTTAGTTAGATTATTTTATTTTATTTTTATTTTTTGATTCAAGTATCGGTGAATTAAGGTTAGTTGATCCTCTGCAATGCAAATTGCAAGAGATTGTTAATTTGCGCGCCCAACGCTTTTAGTTTTAGTAACATATATTAATTTTTAATATAATTTTAAAGAAATTATACATAATTATTTTCTCTTTTTAGTACATTTATAAAAGCGTTGTTTTAAATTTTTTTTTATATTATTTTATTTAACTCTTTTTTAGTTTTTGTAATAAAATATTAATACGTATGAGTTATATACATATACACGATACAATAAGACAATTTGTATTTTAAAAGAAGAGAAATTTTTGATTATAAATTTCACCCCCTCTTTTTGTGATAGGCCGAAATTAATTGACCTACAAAGATGAGACACATCAAATATTGCATTGTCACGGGAGTTACATATGTGTATAAAATTTCAAAGTTCTAGATTAACTAGAACTGGTCGTAATTTCGATCGCTAACTTTGTCGGACCAAACAATGGAAATTGATTAATTGGCCGCCATTTTGAATTTTTTGAATTTTTTAATAATTTTGAATAGCACATTTTGTAGAGTAAAGTCTATTGAACACCTCTGCTAATGCTCAAAACTCTAAATTAATTATAAATAGGAGAAATTTTGATTATAAAATTTTACCCCCACTTTTTTTGATCGGCCGCCATTTGGAAATTAATTGACCTACAAAGATGAGACACATCAAATATTGCATTGTCACGGGAGTTACATACGTGTATAAAATTTCAAAGCTCTAGATTATGTAGAACTGGTCGTAATTTCAATCGCTAACTTTGTCGGACCGAACAATGGAAATGTGATTAATTGGCCGCTAATCTCAATTTAATTAATTTTTAATTATTTTGAATAGCAAATTTTTTAGAGTAAAGTCTATTTAACACCTCTGCTAATGCTCAAAATTCTAAATTAATTATAAATAGGAGAAATTTTGATTATAAAACTTTCCCCCCACTTTTTTTTTGATCGGCCGCCATTTTGTAATTAATTCACCTACAAAGATTAGACATATCAAATATTGCATTGTCACGGGAGTTACATATGGGTATAAAATTTCAAAGCTCTAGGTTAAGTAGAACTGGTCGTAATTTCAATCGCTAACTTTGTCGGACCGAACAATGGAAATGTGATTAATTGGCCGCTAATCTCAATTTAATTAATTTTTTAGTTATTTTGAATAGCACATTTTTGTAGAGTAAAGTCTATTTAACATCTCTGCTAATGCTCAAAACTCTAAATTAATTAAAAATAGGAGAAATTT
>JAKCPI010009338.1:0-12615 GCA_023213315.1 Euborellia annulipes | reverse complement strand
AGGAAAGAGTTGAGTTCTTGGGTGTTTTTTTTTTTTTTTTTTTAATTATTTTTGAAAACTCTGAAACTTGTCATGTTTCATTGGATTCTTGATTCTGATCACATAGATTTCGAACAGCAAGGAGATATAAAGATTTCCTTGTGGAGAGTAATATCACTTCGATTTAATGACTAATAGACTTAGGCAGGGTATTCTTCTGATACTCGGTTCAGTTCGGATTTATGTGTTAAGAGGATAAATCCAATGAAAATACCACAAGTTTCTTTTCGGTCAAAATTAATAAAAAATTTTTCGGCCAAAATTTAATTCTTCTTTATTATATTTGGGAATATTAGTGATAGTGGTGAGGATCACTCTCCCTGGGCACAAAAGAAATTTTACTTTAGGTCCCCTTTAGCTTCCTCTTTAAATATTGATGATTTATTTGAATTTGGGAGAGTGATCACACTTAATGAATTTGCATTTTTTGCACACAACTTATAATACTTTTTTTTTCAAAAAGTTTTTTTTTGTGATTTTTAATGCATTTTATGCAAAGAATAAAAAGAATTTGTGCTCGAAACTTAATCTTTTTATCTTTATGAAGACTAAGAAGTTTTATTATAACATCATGAAGATTAAGAAGATTCATCAAGTAATCAACTCTAAAAAGGCCGAGAAGATTTTCACTCAATCTCAGATGCGTCATATATACTACATCAAAAGAAGATTTTTTCAAGACAAGTGTGTGAATTTATTTTGTATATTTTTTGTTAAAATTATGTTGTCTTATAAAAAATTAATAAATTTTTTCTTTTCTTCTTTTTACATCCTTGAAAGGCAACATGTATTCATAATTAATTCCTAAAAAAAAAGGGAATTAATTTTGAATATGAGTTTATTTAATCGTGTAAGATTTTTTTGTTTAGACTGTTGAGATCTATAGCGAAACCGAACTTTGCAAGCATACCTGTAGGCCTACTGTTTATCTACCAACCTCGATGGAGCTTCTTCATGAAAAAGTAATAATATTTTTAAATTTACCTCTTTAATTAAGATTTATTTTTTCTTCCTATTCTTTTCTTTACTTTTTACTCCATTTTGGGGTCGGATTAAAAAACACAACCAAGGGCGAGTTCAAAATGGCACGTTGCAAAACTTGAATCTTAATAATATTTGCATTTAAGGAAATATAAAAAAAAAGCCGGTTTAAGCACAAGTAACCTGTGATCTGCTTCCCCTCCTCGTTCCTACCAGATGTGAGTATTGATTATTGTTATAATAAATAATTATAACTGATCTTCTTTTTCTGTCCTCGCCTTATTCCCTCTATGCGGGGTCGGCGGACCTCACTATTTCCCTCCATGCGAGAAGGATAGAACAGGCCGGCCCGTTGCACGGTCTGACGCCTGTTGAAAAGAGGAAGGAAGAGACAGACTTACAAAGAACAGAAAGACTGTCTGTCCCAGCTCGGGCAGCTCGTGGTCGCCAACCACGTACCCACAAGATGTGATTTTCATATTATTTTTTCAAATTTATATTTAGGCTATATCATGTATCTAATCATGCGGGCAAAGGCCACTATTACATAGAAAAAAGCACTTTGAACAATTATAAAAAAAAATATATGCAAAGTTAAGAGTAAATAGAACACCAAATTAGAAGAAAAAAATCCCTTTTGTTTTATCTATGTATTTGTGACTATATGTGCATATGTATATATTTTCCTGAGAATACCGTTGTTCGCTTCTTGAACTCAGAATGCAAGCCAATAAGTCTCGGGGACTTGGTCTTGGTTGACATTAACATTCTATTGGCACCTTCTTCACTCTTCATTGTCCTCGAAACCCAAGGGGATTGAAATAAATGGTCTTCCGCGGACAAGGGGAGGATGGAACCGCCATCTTGGGAGTCGATTGCCTCGTTAAAAAGGACCTAAGGCGACGAACGTGGAATAAAAAGTGAATTTTAAACAAGCAAATGTGTACGACTCTTTCTTTTTTTTTTTATTAATTTATATGAAGAGAGTAGATTGATGATGACTTGAACTTTTCATTGACACTCAACCCGACCTCAGTTTACTATTCAAGATTTCATTAATAAAAAAAATTAATGAATTAAAATGAATTAATAAAAATCTATTGTCTTTTCAACAATATTTTGATCATGACATACTTCAAAATACTATTACTTCTACTACTTGTCGTTATTGTGGGTTGTGCGGATTCAGGGGTAAGGGAGATCGCGTCAAACTAGTGTTAAAAAAATTTTCAAAAATTAGCTTAAATTTTCAATAAAAACAGAAAAATAATTACGAATAACAAAAAATAAGAATATCCACCAAACTTCCTCTCACCTCTATATATTCTAATATATAGAGAAAGTATTGGATCCATGTCAAAAATTCGATGTCGAGATTTTGATGGATATATACGTTTTGAGGTCCCCTGAGTCCAAAAAAGTAGTTTTCGCGACATGGCCCGTCGTGTGTGTGTGTGTATGTGTTCACTTTTAAGCATGAAGGAATTGAGCTATGAGGCTGAAATTTTATATATATAAGTTAAACTCCCCCCCGGGAGTGTGAAAATAAGCTTTTAATCAAAATCGGCCAAAGAGTACTAGTACTTTACTGGTGTGCTTTTTCGTAACAAAATATAAATATTTTCCCATGTTTATAAATTTGACATCTTAAATTCTAATATATTGGCGGAAACTAAACATATGTCGACACGAAAAATCTGGTGTTACAAGCACAGAACACAACTTTCGATTACCGAAGGTAAGAGTAGGGGGGACCAGGGGGCGCAAGCCAGAGTAGGGAAGACGCGATTTACGCAGTTGCCGTAGAATTTTCTTTACATGATCGTTTTTGCTGAATAATGTTTTGATTTATTTTTTAAAAATTATATAAATATTCGTAAAACAAGTTCAAATAAGCACGAAAGGGAAAAAGGCATGAAAACTCAAAAAAAGCATAAAAAACGCAATCTCAATACACTAAGTTTTTCGTAATTCGTGTAGAAATTAAATATCTAATGGTTGCTTATAAAATTCAGCAATAAGCATTTTGCTTAAAATCCGGTCTCTAGTGATATGTTTTTCAGTTCTATAGAAATTTTATGATTTTTGTTTTGGAAGATCTTCTGGAAGATTAAGAGATCGATTTAGGCCTATTTGAAATATAACTAATTTATTTTCAATAAATTAATCAATAAAATTATAAAATATTGGAAAGCAAGGGCTCACATCTGATGGATATTGAATGGCAATCACGACTTAGCTACTGTTAGTCAAACTTAGACACATTTATTCTTCCTTAACTAAAGCATTGAGTCAATTGACGACAAACTTGCTTGTTTCTCTCTGTTTTATTTCTTTAAGAGTATAGTAAAAAAAATTTTAATAAGATTCCAAACTGCTTGAAATAATCCTTTAAAAGTCAAATCTATTTTGCATTTCAAGTAGAAAGTGCTTTAATTTAAAAAGTTCGTATGTTAGCAAGAAGTATCCTTGAAATTTTTATGATTTTATTTTGCAATGTCTAAGGTTATTCAAAACTAATAAAATGCGTAAAAAAAAGGAAAAATGCAAATCTTAAAGGTTTTTGATATATTTAAATAAAAAAAATCTGGTGTAATGGTTAGCACAGCACACAACTTTCTTTTACCTTTGGCAATCGAAAGTTGTGTTCTGTTCTTGTCACACCAGATTTTTTGTGTCGAGATATATTTAGTTTCCACCGATATACTCCTTGTATTAGATAGAGTTCACACACTTTTTTCTCATTCACACACACTCACACACACATTCACACTGTCTTTTCGGCAACTCAGACCATAGGCCTATAAGACATTTAGGATATCCGTTATTGATTTAATATACATATATGGGGTCCAGGCATTCTTATTTAAGCCATTTGGTATCCAATTGTCTTAAATAAAATCATCGGACTGCCTGGGGTCCGAACCCGCGACGTTTGGTATACGAGGTTAGCACGCTAACCTCTACACCAAGCCCCGAGGGCTTAGATAGAGTTCAAGAGTGCAAAATTTATTGGGAAAATATTTATATTTTATTACCATGGCAACCATTTCTCCTATCTTTCCTATGAAGTACAAGAGTAAAGTGTGCTTCAAACAATTTTGAGGGCATTTTAAAGAGCATTTAAAAAATAATTGATTTTTGAATTTTAATCTAAAGTAATAGGACTTTTTGGCCGATTTTGATCAAAATCTTATTTTCACGCCTCAGATGGGTGTCTAACTTAAATATAAAATTTCAACCTCCTAGCTCAATTCCTTCATGCTTTAAATTGAACCCACACACGCCGAATCGACACACACAGAGAGACCATGTCGCGAAAACCACTTTTTCGATTGAAGGGACCTAAAAACGTGTCCATCAAAATCTTGACATTCGAATTTTTGACATATTCCAATACTTTTTCTATATATATATATATATTAACATATATAGAAGTAAGAGAAAGTAAAAATCCAATGTGATGGTTGCACAGCCCACAACTTTCTCTTACCTTCGATAATTGAAAGTTTTGTTCTGTGCTATATATTTATACTGTCAGCACATCTCTGAGGATGGTCTTGAGCAAAGATCGAAACGTTTAACTCTTCTCCAGCTCTTAAGTTTAAAACCGGGAAATGACTTTCTAGTTTGTTTATGACTTTTTTCCTTAAATAATATTAATTATTAACTGGTTATAATTTGAAAACATTTATTTAGAGTTTTCGGGATTTATGACTAATCGAATTAACCGGTTGATTATTACACAAGGTTATATCTTATTTGCCAAGCAGGGGCCCCTCCATTTCTTCGCTAACACCTTCGCATCTCGATGCTCTCTCATTCAATTCTCTCGAAATTTTCAACTTCCACATCCTATTCTTTGCAATGTCACCCGACAACCTGTGAAATGACGTCGTATGAGAGGAATTCTTTTCTGATGATGATGACAACTGGCCGAGATTCAAATAGCAATGAATAATTCAGATCATCTCCTCAGTCTGATTTTCCTTTTAAATAGTACCATATTATAAAAAATCTTTGATTTTTTTTCCAACTTTAAAAAAAAAATATTTTTTTATGTCTCATTTTTTGGTCATCTAATTCAAATTATAAAAAAAAAACTCAAAAAATTTCTATCATTTAGTATATTTTTATTATTTTACAAATCCACAGAACATTTTGTTGATTGGGAATACAAAATCTATCGATTTGATTCATAAATCTCACCCACATTCATAGACAAAACCTTAAAGACTTCCTCTAGGTTACCCGAGCTAAGACAGACAATGGACTTATTTCATGCCGAACTTTCGTTCCTTGCCAATCAAGCCTTTGGTTGTGTTCCATTTCTTATATAATAATCCGACCTCAAATAATAATAATAATGCAGCCAATTCAATAAATAAAAATAAAAGCAGAGTATTATAGTAAATCTATATAATTTAATTTTTTTTTTTTACTAAACTAAATATACGCGGTCTCAAAATAAATGAATAATCTCTAGAGTCTAGACCCTCTCTGCTTCAAAAATATGATGTCGACAATTTGATGAAAATACATGTTTTGAGGGTCCCTAATTTCAGTCTGTGTTTGTATATCTCTGGAACGGAAAGAGCTACGAGATTGAAATAAAGAGTACTTGTACTTTTACTGATGTATTTTTTTCATCCCGAGTAAAAATGATTAGAAATGATCAAGGAATCCCCACCGCAGCAGGTCTTCATAGTGAACCTTTAGGGACGCTTTGGGATACACGCCCGCACCAGGGACACACATTTTTCTTCTGGGCAATTTCTATCTATTGTGTGTGTCCCTGGTGTGGGCGTGGGTATCCCCCTATGTGTCCTAAAGATTCACTCTGCAGACCTGCTGCGGGCGTGTGGATCTCTCGATCATTTTTAATGATTTTTACCCTGATTTTTTTTCGATTTTCTCAAAAGCAATTCTAAAATTCATAAATCAATTATTGCTGTTCAAAATGTTTATTCTCATATTTATCCCAAAATTATTATATCTCGACACAAAAAAATCTGGTGAGATCAGATTTTTTAAAATCAAAATTACATACTATTTTTGAAATATTTTTCTTTTTTGGTTTATATCGTTTTTTTTTTTTATGGAATTTCCGGAATCAAAAATGAAAATTAAAAAAAAAGAAAAAGTACAAAAGTAGGACCTACATCAGTAAAAGTACTAATGGGCCTCTCATATTCTAGGACTTTGGGTCGCATATTTTAGGACTTTAAAAAAGTGGCATAAATCCAACAATTTGTTGTTTATTAGAGAAAGAGAAATATCAGATATGTTCAAGTAGTGGCTGTGAGATGTGAAGATGGATAATTATGGGCAGGAGCAGCCAATAAATAGACTCTGTATGCAGATTCAATCACCGGAGACGTTTCGGTTCTTTTTATTTAAGAACCATCTTCAGTCCTTACTAGAAATATACATATAATATTAACAGTGTATATATAAAAAACTTACTGTACAAAATTATCAAACAAAAATTAAAATATTTTTGCAAGACAAAAGAAATAAAAATTGATCTTACGATTGAAATACAAATGCACAGAGTTAGTCAATGTTATCTTTGGCATATACATTGTTGTTTCGTCATAAAAATGTTACACATGTATATTCCAGGTCACAAAATATTTTACGATGGTCTCACTGGTGAGTATGTTATATCAATAAATTGACTTAATTGAATTTTATAATTTAATATAGAAAGATTTTCATTCTGACCGGGAGTGACCTCGGATTTTATTTATTAATATATATTAAATATAGTATTATTTTTAATTAAAAGTAGATAAAGGAATCTTTGCCTTCTTATATAAAAATATCCTAATTTTAAATAAAAATTTTTTCTAGACCTTTCGGTATTCGTCATGATAATAATATTGACGTTTCGGTTGATCATCACTCAATTACTGGAGGAAAATGGCATCATAAGCTCTGCTAAGGTTCTCACTATCTCTTTGAAAATTGATAGAACTATCACCAAACGCCCTAATGTAACACTTTTCCAGAATTAATCTCTTATTAGTGTTGTTTTCCGTAGCCAAGATTTTAACGTTGTCTAAATCAAATTTATGACCAAGATCGGCACAATGGGCTGCAAGGGCAGTGGTTTTATTATTTTTTCTGGTATCTCGGTCATGTTCACTTAGGCGTATATGGAGTGATCTTCTATTCCCAAAGACCCAATCAAAGATTTAGAGAAAAATATCAATAACTTCATAGATATTTGCCAGAAAGATGAAAATTTTTTTGATAAATATGAAGCGAATTCTCTCATTAATAAAAATTCTCAGAACGCGAGAATGTATGGGCTCGTAAAAGTACACAAAGGTACACCCCCAAAACCACCCCTATAGGCCAGTGGTTTCAACCATTAATTACCCAAATAATAAATTATCAAAATATTTGGGAAAGATTTTGAGAAATATAACACAGGATGACCCTTTTAGAGTGCAAAATTCTATAGTTACTAAAGAGAAGTTAAAAGACATAATTATACCTGAGGGTTTCATTTTAGTATCTTTTGATATAAAAAATTTATTTACTTCCGTCCCAATTAACTTATTTATGGAATGTATAGATGAATATTGGTCAGATATACAGCCACACACTACTTTCACACGGGTGAGGTTCAAAGAGGCCTTGGACTTCTGTTTGTCTAAAAACTATTTTACCTATAACAATAAAATCTATTTGCAAATACGCGGTTTACCAATGGGCGGGTCCCTAAGCCCTGTTGCAGCAGATATAGTCACTAGAAAATTTTATTATTCACATGTGAGACCATTGAGTTTGTTGTTTTATTTACAATATGTAGATGATAGTATTTCATGTGTGAAAGCCAGTGAACTAGATAACATTTTAGAAAAATTTAATTCCTTTCATAATAACATTGAATTCACACATGAAATAGAAATAGATGGTAAGATAAGTTTTTTGGAACTTACCATTATTAAAAATGAAAATAAAACATTATCCCCCCTCTGACTGGCTGGGCTGGCTGGCATCCACCCCCCACCTCAGAGGCCCACCCCGTCCCCTGGTTGGCCGGGCTGGTTGGTGATCCCCCTAGCATTCCCTCCCCCCCGCCGAGGGGCCTCCCGGGCCGGCCGATTACCGCGGAAGGGCTAGGACGACACGGGGGCCGTTGTTGGAATCGGATTCTATTGGATTGGGATTGGAGCAAATTGGATTGGGAGGGACTTGCGTTATTTTACAGGGACCGTGGTTAGGAGCGACTCTCTTGGATTGCATTGTAGTTATTTCTGTAAAACTCTGTACTTATATTAATAAAAGCATTTGTTCCTCTTTTACTCCCTGTGTGTGTTCTTTTCTTGTTTACCGAGTGACCGGAGATCCCTACTCTTAGATATAAGTTTATATTAGTTAGCAATAGGCAAAACCCAACTAACTATTATAAATTTTTGGCGCCCGAACAGGGACCGGTCGGGATTAAACTTGGTAAAAACTACAAAAATGGATAAACAATATCCCCGCGCATTTAACTAACTGGATTACTCGATTAACGAAACCCCGAATCTCCAGGCCACTTTAGGGGAGTGGGGAGCTGCCCACAACGGGCACAGTTCCCCAGTTAAGAGCTTGATTACACGGTCAACTAACGAGAGGTTTGGGTTGGTATCGGGATGAGGTTCGGCAAGCCGAGGAGCCCCACCGCACCCCGAACAGAACGCCCCTATAGCTGATCACCGATCCAACCTCATGGATAAAGTGCGGAAATGGAATTTAAAATTTGATGGAAAAGGAGATGTTTTATCTTTTTTGGAAAGAATTGAAGAGCTTAAAGTGGCATATGGATATACAGGGAACCAGCTCTTAGCGGCGTTACCCGAGTTATTGAAAGGGCAGGCTTTGTTATGGTATCGAAACAAGCGAAACTACTGGCGCAATTGGGAAGATTTTGTGGAAGGAGCTGAAGTCTACCTATCTGAGTCCCGATTTTCAAAATATTCTAGAAGAAGAAGAAATAAGGACGCGTACGTGAGGGTGCTGATGAATCAATACATGATTTTGTAGTTTCATTGGGAAACCTAATCCGTCGACATGGGGGCTTTACACCATGGCAGATGGCTGATAGGATTTTTTCGAAACCTCCGGCCCGAGTATAAATTTTCATTCGAAAATCAGAAGGTATGAGCCTCACTGCCATTGTTGCCGAAGGGCAACGCTTTGAACAGTTGAACCTGGATCGCCAAAACTTTCGACCACCTCCCAGTATGGAACGATCTTGGAATAAAGAAACAGCTTATCAACCGCATTCATGGAGAAATCGTAAACCTGGAGTCGCCGGCGTGTCGGACCAACCCATAGAGCCTATACCACCCTCTCCAATTAGATCTCCTTCTATTTGTTGGAATTGCCGAGAATCAGGTCATTACGCGAATCGCTGCCCTCATCCACGACAAATCCCGGAGAACACAACCAGGAGAATCTCCTCAAAAAGAAACGTAAGGCAGGCCTAAGCAAGGGGAACCTTAGGTCTTGGAAGAAGTTCCGCCCCATTTCAACATACAGCGGAAACGGTCAATTGGGCTCCGTCGACCCAATTAACCAGCCAAGAGACCTATTCTGGGGCGCCCTTTGATGGTAGTTCAGATCACGTCTATCACTCTCAATGCTCTCATAGACACGGGATCCAGCTTCATCATATGTTAGTGAACCGCTAGCGGAAAAGCTGGGGTTGTATGTGGGATCCCATCCAAAGGCTGTATACTTAGCTGATGGGACAGCTGTTTCCCGTAAGCGAATCTTCGGGGAAATCATAGTGACTGTTCAATCTCAGATGTTTAGGGATACCGGTTGCGATACTTCCGTCTTTATCAGTACCTCTCCTCCTTGGAATAGATGCACTTCAAGCAATGGGAATGATCATCAATATTAAAGATCAAAAGTTCCTATTTGAGAATTCCGCCATGGTGCCGATGCCTTGGGTTAAGGAATCTCTAGAGGTAGTTCCTTGCTCCGAAGTATGTAAGGAGGACCCTGAGATAAGACTTCACGATCTCCTTATGAAAACGAAGCAACAAGAAAATTTTAAATCATCCGGGACGACTCTGGTGGAACATTGCATTCGCTTACAGCCAGGATCCATTCCCGTCAAACAAAGGTACCTTCATTGCTCCCCCAAACTGATGGAAATCATTCATAAGGAAGTTGATGAGATGTTGGGTAAAGGGATAATTGAACGATCTAATAGTCCATGGAGCTCCCCCGTGGTGCTGGTAAAGAAATCAAGCGGAAACTATCGATTCTGTATCGATTTTAGAAAAGTCAATAAACTCTCGATTAAGGACGCTTATCCATTGCCTAGGATTACGGCCATCTTAGACAGACTTAAAACAGCGCGCTTTATTTCTACCATTGACTTAAAGAATGGATACTGGCAGGTACCCTTGTCCAAGAATAGTAGGCCAGTCACCGCTTTCACGGTCCCTGGAAAAGGTCTTTTCCAATTTACAGTTATGCCCTTTGGATTACACTCTGCTCCGGCGACGTTCCAACGTTTATTGGATACAATAATCGGACCAGAATATGAACCCTACGCTTTCGTATACCTGGACGATATTATCATTGTGACTCCCACTTTTGAAGAGCATTTGCAGCTTTTAGAACAGATACTGGGAAAAATCCGGGAAGCCAACCTAAAAATTAACTGGGACAAGTCAAAATTTTGTCAAGACAATTTAAAATATTTAGGACATATAATTACTAAAGAAGGAATTGCCACAGACCCGGACAAAATACAAGCTATCTCAAATTTTCCACGGCCTAGTAGTATTAGGGAATTGCGCCGATTCCTGGGAATGGCGTCGTGGTATCGGAGATTTATAGAAAATTTTGCGGAATTAACAAGTTCGCTGACAGTACTATTGAAAAAGAACAGCTCCTGGAATTGGGGAGAATCACAAGAAGCAGCGTTCCAAGCGATAAAGCAAAAATTGATGAGCCCACCCGTGCTGGCCTGCCCAGATTTCACTGTACCTTTTAAGATCCAAACGGATGCTTCAGAAACCGGGCTCGGGGCGATTTTGACCCAAGAGGAGAGGGGAAGTGAACGCGTAATTGCTTATGCCAGCCGAAGCCTGAATAAAGCAGAAAAGAATTATTCGGTGACGGAAAAGGAGTGTCTGGCGGTACACTGGGCGATTCAAAAGTTTAGACCCTACGTGGAAGGTTACTCATTTACCGTCATCACTGATCATTCCGCATTAAAGTGGCTACACTCCTTGCAGAATCCTTCAGGACGACTGGCCAGATGGGCACTGGAATTACAGCAGTATGATTTCGAAGTACAATATCGACCGGGAAAATGGAATATCGTAGCGGACACCCTCTCTCGGACAGTCTGTGTGATCAAAAAAAAGCCGAAGCCAAATCCTGGATTGAAATTATGCGAGAAAAATTAAAAATGACTCCCCACGAATGCGAGGATTTGAAAGAAACCGATGGTGGCATCTGGAAACTCCAACCAAATAAATCTGATATCCAAAAAGGAGGGAATCCGTGGAAACTATGTGTGCCGGAAGACAAGGTAAAAGAAGTTTTACATCAAAATCATGATCACATCCTGGCGGGACATATGGGATTTAGTAAAACCCTAAAACGAATTCGAGAAAAGTATTTTTTGGCCCGGATTGACTAAAGATGTGAAGGAATACGTTCGTAGCTGCCCTAGTTGTCAAAGCCATAAGCCTCCTGTAGGTGCCGCTGGAGGGCTGATGGGACAAAGGGTCGTATCCGAAATCTTTGAGCAAATCTGTGCCGACATAGTGGGACCGCTGCCGTTAACAAGAAAACGAAATAGGTATCTTTTAGTAGTTCATGATCGCCTATCCAAATGGACAGAGGCTTTTGCGGTGCCAAAAGCCAATGCACTGACTATCAAGGAGACTCTATGGCAACGAATAGTCTTGCGTTATGGGTTCCCCAAACTATTAATTACAGACAATGGGACAGAGTTCAAAAATAAGGTAATGAGGGATTTTACTACCGAGCTGGGAATCCAACACATGTTTACTTCCGGTTTACTCGCCACATGCCAATCCCACCGAAAGATACAACAGGACTTTGAAAACATCTATCAAACAATATATTGCTCAACATAGGGATTGGGATTTAGTCATTCCGGAACTACTCTTCGCGCTAAACACTAGTACCAGTGAAACTACGGGGTTACACTCCAGCTTACCTTGTCTATGGGCAGGAACTCAGAAGGGTCACTTGGGGTCTCAATCAACAAACGAAACCCAGCGAATCCCCTAGTATAGTAACAACTCGTTTAAGGTCTTTAGCAAAGAAACGTAACAACATAGAAACCGCGAAAATGAACATTGAGAGAGCCTTTAAACAACAAAAGAAATATTACGATCAGAAAAGGAGGCCGGTCAAGTTAGAAAGGGACAGTTAGTATTAGTAAAAAATTATGAACAAAAACAAAAGTTTAGGAAAGAAACAGCGCGAAGTTAATTCCTAAATTTAAGGGGCCCTATCGTATTAAAGATTTAAGGGAACAGTATTGGGTGAAGCTAGAAGACCTTGGAGGTTTGGAAAAAGGGAACTTGGCACGTA
>JAKCPI010009337.1:0-12141 GCA_023213315.1 Euborellia annulipes | reverse complement strand
CTTTCCTTGATCTTTTCTTCACCAAATGCCAGAATAATGGACGAGGCGGTTTGTCCTTCATCTCGATCACCTCTCTATAATTTATCATCAACTTAAAGCATCCCCGAAGCAGAGTTAGTAGGCAACGAATAAGAAACGGCGGAAATGTAAGTATTGCTAAACAATTCTATACAATTTTGCCCAGGGCCGTAGCTAGAATTTTTTTTTGTAATGGGGGACGAATGGTCCGGTCCCCCCTGCTTCTATACGATTCTACCCAGAGCCATAACTAGAAATTTTTTTTTGTAGTGGGGGCCGGATGGTTCGGATGGTCCGTTAATCCCCGCTCCCCCCGCCCAAATGAATAAATTTTAAAGAATATAAAATATTTTTTATAATTTCTTTTTAATACTGTTTCTCCCTATATATTTCTCTACAGTGGCGGATTAATGCAATTTTGTCGGGTGGGGGGGGGGCGGTTTTTTTTACTTTTTCGGCATCTATGGCCATTTAGACCCCTTTCCTATTTATTTAAATTGATTGGTAACAAATTCAATTGAAATTAAAGAGCGGAAGTCATAATTTCTTTAGATTACTAGTTTTTATAACTGTTTGAATTTCTTCTCGGGGGAGGGGGGCGATCGCCCCCCCTTTTTAATCCGCCCCTGTTTCTCTATATATTTTTTCGGGATCTCCCCATCTCTTGTCCTAGTTTTGCCAATGTTCAATAAGGAGACTTTTTAAAAATTGGATTTAGCTTTAATAAAATTATTATATTTCCAAATCTTGTTTAATATAATACAGTATTTTTTTTATATTAAATAAAATAAATTTCAAATTAAATCAAATAGTTGCGCTCTCTAGTGAGAAACAGAAAACTATTGAAGAGGAATTGGTAAAAGTTTCAACTCTTATTTTCCATTTTCTTTGGTTAGGTTAGTTTTTTGAATTTTCACGAAAACGTTACATTTGGACATACATTTTATTTTTTTATTTTTCACGATTTTTTAGAATATAGTGAACAGTGAAAAGAGAAGAAATAATAAAGAACTATTTCAGAAAGGTGAGTTTTTATAATATTTGAAATTCATTTTAAATTATTCATCACAACATTTTTGTTTTGACAAATTAAATCACATTAATGTTTTTGGAGCTTCATACTCACACATATATTCTTTCAAATAGTCAATTTATTAAATTTGAGTTAAATATTTATTCCTTAAACTCACAACTCACAAAAAAAAAAAAACATTAACCATTATTATCTGATGTTTAAAGGTCGATTTACATTTCTAATAGTAATGTGATTATATTTATCCATGTTATTTTTTAAATTCTTTTTGTCTCGGTTCTTAAAAAGGTGGGAATAACAGATCAGCGTAGTTTTAAAAAATTGTAAGCACTCTTAACTTTTTTGCAAATTCGGACAGATCGAAAATCACTTAACTTATTTATATCAATAAACTTCACATTCCATCCATGCTAAAAATAACGTTTCTTTTTAAATTTTTTCGGCATCTTAAGTCATTTAGACTTAAATGATATTTATTATTAATACAGTATATATATATATATATATATATATATATATATATATATATTGGAGTCCAGGCATATTTATTTACTAGTAAAATAATGTGAATTTGTATTAATTCTAATGAGGGAAATTTGTTTGTACTAAGACCTTGTTTTTTATTAACTTTAGTCCATTCCAGCCGGACACATCTTAGTGCAATAAAACTTCCCTTATTAGAATATTTATTTATTTAATATATTAGACTGCTTAGGGTCCTAACCCAAAAACAGTTACATTTTGTTTATTTATGAACTGTTTCTCCAGCCTATCATGGAGTCTGGGAATATGTATTCAATGAGTGACTAAGCACCTCCATTTGTTTTCTCATGTGATTATTTCATTGTTTTTTTAAAAAATCATTTGAATAATTTATAATCGAAATCTTTGTGGTTCAGTTTTAGAAGAGAATTCCAAAAAATGATTTTCATATTCCTTTTTAAAAACAATGAAATTATCACATGAAAAACGCATTTGGTGTACTTTATTCTTATCCCTCTCAGTACAGTGGAGGAAATAGATTAGATGGATAATTATTGCCAGGAGCAGCCAATAAATAGACTCTGTATGCAGGTTCAAATCACTGGAGAAGTTTCGGTTCTTTTTATTTAACAACCATCTTAGAGTCCCTACTAGAAATATATATACAAAAATCAATTATAAAAACTTATTAAACAAAAAAGTAAAAAAAAATTTGTAAAACATAACAAAAATGTTTGGTCTTACGATTAGAAAAGTATATATACTGTGTATATATATATATATAATTTCACAGTCAGGCAGTCCCTGTCAGTACAATGGTGGAAATAGAATATTAGAAGGATAATTATATTATAAAATTAAATAAAAGAACTTTTGCCTTCTTATATAAAAATATCAAAATTTTAAGTAAAATATTCCTATAGACTTGAAATAACCTTTCGGTATTCATCATAATATTGATGTTTCTGTTGATCATCACCCAATTACTGGAGGAAGGCTGTTCCAGAGGCGTACCGAGGCAGTTGGGGGCCTGGGGCGGCACTAGAAGAGGGGGCCTTATATTGAATTTTTTTTTTTGGGGGGGGGTGCTCATCTTTAAATATCCTTCTCCTCCATACATAAGAATATTTTTAAAATACCGTATATCCCTGAACCCCAAGGGTCCCGGGACCTCTCGAAGAGAAATTTTCATTAAATTTTGATTTTTTAACTAAATTTTTCGGTTTTTATTTGAGCCCTGAGGGCCCCGGGGCCTCTTAAAGAGAAATTTTCATTAAATTTTAATTTTTTTTATGTAAATTTTTCGGTTTTTACTTGAGCCCTGAGGGCCCCGGGTCCTCACAAGAGAAATTTTCATTAAATTTTGATTTTTTAACTAAATTTTTCGTTTTTTACTTGAGCCCTGAGAGTCCCGGGGCCTCTTAAAGAGAAATTTTCATTAAATTTTGATTTTTTAACTAAATTTTTCGTTTTTTACTTGAGCCCTGAGGGTCCCAGGGCCTCTTAAAGAGAAATTTTCATTAAATTTTGATTTTTTAACTAAATTTCTCGGTTTTTATTTGAGCCCTGAGAGCCCCGGGGCCTCTTAAAGAAATTTTCATTAAATTTTGATTTTTTAACTAAATTTTTCGTTTTTTACTTGAGCCCTGAGGGTCCCAGGGCCTCTTAAAGAGAAATTTTCATTAAATTTTGATTTTTTAACTAAATTTCTCGTTTTTTATTTGAGCCCTGAGGGCCCCGGGTCCTCACAAGAGAAATTTTCATTAAATTTTGATTTTTTAACTAAATTTTTCGTTTTTTACTTGAGCCCTGAGAGTCCCGGGGCCTCTTAAAGAGAAATTTTCATTAAATTTTGATTTTTTAACTAAATTTTTCGTTTTTACTTGAGCCCTGAGGGTCCCGGGGCCTCTTAAAGAGAAATTTTCATTAAATTTTGATTTTTTAACTAAATTTCTCGGTTTTTATTTGAGCCCTGAGGGCCCCGGGGCCTCTTAAAGAGAAATTTTCATTAAATTTTGATTTTTTTTATGTAAATTTTTCGGTTTTTACTTGAGCCCTGAGGGCCCCGGGGCCTCTTAAAGAGAAATTTTCATTAAATTTTTATTTTTTTAATGTAAATTTTTCGGTTTTTACTTGAGCCCTGAGGGCCCCGGGTCCTCTTAAAGAGAAATTTTAATTAAATTTTGATTATTTAACTAAATCTTTCGGTTTTTATTTGAGCCCTGAGGGCCCCGGGGCCTCTTAAAGAGAAATTTTCATTAAATTTTGATTTTTTTTATGTAAATTTTTCGGTTTTTACTTGAGCCCTGAGGCCCCCGGGGCCTCTTAAAGAGAAATTTTCATTAAATTTTGATTTTTTTTATGTAAATTTTTCGGTTTTTACTTGAGCCCTGAGGGCCCCGGGTCCTCACAAGAGAAATTTTCATTAAATTTTGATTTTTTAACTAAATTTTTCGTTTTTTACTTGGGCCCTGAGGGCCCCGGGGCCTCTTAAAGAGAAATTTTCATTAAATTTTGATTTTTTTTATGTAAATTTTTCGATTTTTACTTGAGCCCTGAGGGCCCCGGGGCCTCTTAAAGAGAAATTTTCATTAAATTTTTTTTTTTTTATAAATATATGGGGGCCTATGCCGACACGGGGCCTGGGGCGGACCGCCCCCCCGCCCCCCCTCGGTACGCCACTGGGCTGTTCCTTACCATAATTCTCCATTTATACATCTCACAGCCCTATTCAGAAAAGAAATAGAATATTCTTTCGAATTAGAAAAAATAAAGTGTTGAATATTTCGTATTTGAAACAGTTTTTAATTTATGATATTTGATTGTGATAAAGAAGACAAATTTTATTTGAATCACTCGAAAACAAAAAAATATAAAGGTTAATACTCACTTTTATATGTTTTTAGCATATGCCTATATAGATTTTATATTTTTTTATTAATCTTGCCTTATTTTTTCAGATATGGAAAAGAAAGCATTACGTTATAAAAAGATAAAATTTCTTGGTGAAGGACAATTTGCAACTGTTTATAAAGCGCATGATCAAGAAACGAATTCAGTCGTCGCTGTTAAAAAAATTAAGATTGGCACCAAAGAAGAACTTAAAGATGGAATTAATAGAACAGCTTTAAGGGAAATTAAGTTATTAAGAGAATTGAAACACCCAAATATAATAAATCTTATGGATGTTTTTGGACACAAATCTGATATATCGCTCGTTTTCGATTTTATGGACACTGATTTAGAAATCATTATAAAAGATATTAATATTGTCTTAACACCAGCAAATATTAAAGCGTATATTCTAATGACTTTACAAGGATTGGAATATTTACATAATAATTGGATCTTACATCGTGATTTGAAACCAAATAATTTATTAGTCAACACAAAAGGTCTTTTGAAAATTGGAGATTTCGGCCTGGCAAGATTTTTTGGTTCTCCCAATCATGTTTATACTCATCAAGTTGTAACGCGTTGGTATCGATGTCCGGAACTTCTCTACGGTGCAAGGAATTACGGAAAAGGTGTGGACATGTGGGCCGTTGGTTGTATTCTAGCCGAACTTCTCCTTCGTGTGCCATTCTTTCCCGGTGATTCCGATTTAGATCAGCTGATGCGTATCTTCCAAGTTTTAGGCACGCCCACGGAAGAAACATGGCCTGGAATGACAAATCTTGTGGATTATATCAAATTCAAAACATTCCCTGGGACACCTTTAAAAAATATATTCACAGCTGCTGGTGATGATCTGTTAGGTCTTTTGGAACAACTTTTAGCAATTAATCCATTAGAACGATGCACTTGTGATCAAGCTCTTCAGATGTCTTATTTTAAAAATAAACCTCTTCCAACATCCGGACACAATCTTCCATTTCCATCGAGCATGATCCCAAATAGACCCCGACCTATTAAACGGAAATTATGCGAATTAGATGAAGCTTATAATCTTTGATAAATAATTGAATTTAGACCAAAATTGTACATAGGAAATTAAAATTTATTTCTCGTTATTTGTTTTGTTTTCAACGGAAAAAAAATTTGATATTATATATATATATATCAACTCTCAATTAAATGTTAATCCATAATTTTTTTTATATAACATATTAATTGTTATTTTTAAATCAAACTAATTTATTAATTATTATATGTATTGATTAAATTACTCGTCTTAAGACAATTATTGTATATAGAATCGATTTGTTTATTTTTTTTTTTAGTTTTTGGTCTAGTATCTATTGCCATATTATTCAATAAAATTTTATTATATAGAAATTCCAATGGAATGGAATACTTCTCGGATATAAATTTAATCAATTTTAAAATTATTTTTAATCAAAAAATATTTAATTAGAATAGAATTAAGAGAACAATGACTGAAAAATTCACAACGCCGTTTGGCTAAACGGAATTGAGAAGAAAATAACGTTCATATTCCAGAGATCATCAGTTGTTTTTATTCAAGAAATTGTTTTAATTTTCTCAATAGATTTGAAAAAATTTTCAAATCAACAAAATTAATAAATAAATTTACATTTTTTTTTAATGAGAAATGAAAATATTCTACCGCTTATGAAAGAAAAATGTATTTTAATTAAACGCTTCTAAAAACATCTAAAATAAGTACAGTACTAACAACATGTAAAATTAAAATAAGACTAAATTAAAAAAAATATTTTTATATTTAGTTTTATAAGTATACGAAAAGTTTTGTAATTAATAAAATAAAATCTATTATTTTTGAATAAAAAAATTTATTTAATCATGTTTATCGTTTAAGATAACAAATTTGCGAGATAATTCATGTTTGATTGGGCAAAAATTGCTGCCCCTGGAGTCGAACCAGGACCTCCACGCTTCGCGGCCCAACGTCATTGGGCCCATCCGTAACTTTTCTCAAACACTCTGTTACGTGATCATCACAGTCTTGTAAACTTAAATTGTTTATGACACTATACTGTAGTTTGCGTTCTAATTGTGATTATTTCAGTGTTTTTATAAAAGAAAATGAAAATCTTTATTGTAAATTTTCTAGAACCATGAAGTTTCCCTTAAAAAATATATTTTTTTAAAACAATGAAATAATTACAAGTAAAAAACGCATGGGTGGGACTTAATATTGTCCCTCGCTGTTCCTTTAGATCAGCGGTTTCCAACCTTTTTTAATGTGCGGCCCACTTTTTCTGTAAAAAAAAAAACGCTGAGGCCCAGTATATGTATATAACCTATATATACTGTATATAATTTTTAGCATTCCTTAGACATCCGCGGCCCAGTTCCAATCATCCCACGGGTTGAGAACCGCTGCTTTAGATAAAAGTCTAAAAGAAGAGAATTGACAGTAATTGAAGAATTTTTGTCGAATGTACCGCAGAATTAACGTACAAGAAGTGGTAAAAATTGGCGATTGCATTTGACCCTTTTCTACCCATAAAAGTCAAACAACCCTCGCATCAACTGAGAAAAGGTATTACCATGGTCAATGCTCTGCCGAATTAAAATCAATTATCCCACCCAATGCAACATATTCACGGAACACAAGAGAGGCATCTTCCCAGCATCCCTATGCTGTTCAGATCACGACTAACAGAACAAATCAATTTCATTCTTCCTTTGTCCCCATGACCTCCCGTGATTGGAACAAGCTCCCTGCGTCTATCTTCCCCAAAACCTACAATCTTCAGACTTTCAAGTCTAACCTCAACAGGCATCTTCTCAGTTCCCGCAGTTGAGTTCCCCCCTTATGCTTCTCCTTTTGTTTTTATTTTCTTCCTGGCTGCATGTGACTATTGGTCATTATAGATCTTCGGACCTTATGCACCCTTTCCAAAAAAAAAAAAAAAAAATTCCTGGACATTTTCTGTTCATAGATATCAGAGAGTGGTTTGCAAGTAATTCAAACTTAATTATAAGAAAATTTTTTTGGAATTTTGTCCCGCTAGAATATCAATTTGAACCAATGTGCGTTCCCAAGATTTTTTTTAAGAGGTAAGCCCGAAATGTTTTTATGTAGAAAAGGCATTCAAGGTAGGGAGAGCAATGCGGGTAATAATGATTTATTATATTTTAATTCCAGATTTGAATTACACATTAAAAAAATAACTTTTGTATGATTAAAATATTAATATTTGTTTCTATTAAGAAGGTCCCCTTCTATTCTAGGTTTCTATCCAAGGGGTGCAAGTGTGGATGGGGTTTCGACTTCATTCCTTTCCTACAGTTCTATAAACAGATTATTGATATATTTTTAGGGTAGGCACGCTACCTACTACGCCAAACTCGGGGGCTTATTTTGGTTCCACCCAATTCCTTTTATTCAACCTCTTCTATGCTAGGTGAAGATGTCCTCGTTTGAGGAGGGAGGGGACCCCCTCAGCACCGGTGTGTAGCCTACTTCTTTCGAAGACTGCATCACTAGGGGTGTTTGATTATGGAAAAAAATTATCGATTATCGATTATGACAAATAATCGATTATTGGGTCCGGACCAACGGATAAATAATCGATTATTAAAAAAATTATCGATTATACCTTCTTTTTTTCTCTGACAAAATTTTTGCCTCTCGTGAAAATCATTTGACCTTTTTTTGGAAAACGAAATTTTTCCACAATAATCTATTTATTTTTTTCCCAATTGTCGATTATGAAAAATAATCGATTATCGATTATTATTTTTTATAATCGATTATTTTTGCGCCGCCCTATGCATCACTGAGAGGTGTGATGAGAAATATATATTTAAATTAATAATTATAAAAACTTCAAACAAATTTTTTTTGAAGTTTTAATATTATATTTATTTTATTATTTTTACTTTTTAATTTAAATATCCATTGATTTGTTTATATATTTTTTGATAGACTCTGCTTCACTAAACCTAATTCATTGAATGTCTCATCTCTCTATCTTTATCTCTGACCTTCGTGAACTACTGCAATTAAGAATCTGTCAAGAGAATTCAACTTGATTTGATGATTTCATTACAACATTCACTTTTATTATAATTAATATCTTCAATTTATACTTTTGAAGATCAGTAAATAATAAATTAATTAATAGAAATATTCAAAATTCTTGATTCAACAGGTTAATCTTTATGTCATACTTCTACCTCAGATTTCTTTCATATTTGATTTGAATATTAATTATTGATTAATATTTATTTATTAATTCTTTAGTTGATACTCAATTGCTTACAAAAATGCAAAGTGATTAAAACTTGTCCCATCTGTCATCTGCCTCCTTTTTTTGTTGTCTGCTCTTCACATGTCTGTCACCTGCATAGATCAGCTTTCAATCATCTCAATATTAAAGGTATTTATGTTTTATTTTGAATTCTCACTTATTTATATTAATTAGAAAATTTCCTACTACTTTATTTAGTAAATTAATACTATCTTGCTACCATAATAACGTGGGCTGTCACACTCTTTAGGTTAGGCTTCTAATTTATTTTTACTTTTATTTAATATTTTCACCTTTTTAAAAAGTTTTCCTTATTTTATTATCATTTTAAAAATGACTTAAATAATGAATTTTAATCTTACTTTATTATTTTCAACTTATTTTGTAAAATAGAGAAGTTGAATTATCATCACACTCTTAAAAAATAAATAACAATCTATCTTTTTTTTTTTTTTAATTTTCACTTTGAATTTAATATTTAACCTTGACTTTGATTTTATTTTTTACTTCTCTCGTTAATTTATTTTTCTTTCTAATTCTAAATATTTCGATTTACCAACTTTTAATTTACTTCTCTTTGATCATGAATTTATTTAAAAGCAAAGAAAAGGATTTTTTCTTTCATTTATTAAGACTTGACCTTAAAGAAAAAGATAATAATTTATCTTTAATAATATAATTAATCCTTATATCAAAGATTAAAATAATCATATATATATATATATATATATATATATATATATATATGGTTTTTATCTGTCATCTACAATTCTGCTTTGTCTCCTTTTTTTTGTTGTCTGCTCATCACATGTCTGTCACCTGCATATAAATATATATATAGAGGAATTTGGTGGCTGTGAATATACTTGATTTAAATAAGGCAGGTTTAGCCAAATGAAAAGCCTTTATATGCTTATCGATTGGTTTCGAAATATATTTAATGTCTCATCATCAGTCCGATCGAAATATTGAGAAATTTTTCTCTCATGAACACTTCGAGACGTTTATAATATATTCATATGTACATATACTGTACTATTAATGACCAACTTTATGCAATATTTCGGTTCGGACTGATGATGAGACATTATATATATATATAAGAACCTACTTACTTACTTATCAATCACTAAATGAATGAATTGAAACTAAAATTAACAAATAATTTATCATATTTTCTAGCAGAAAATTTCCTTAAACTTTCTTTTATAAGCATATTTAAATTCAATATGTTTTTTAGATTCATTGCTCTATCTGTCCAATAATTTGCATAATTAAAAAAAAAAGAATATTATTCTTTATACAGTATAGACCTATATATATATATATATATATATATATATATATATACGTATATCGACGTTCTAATTAGTAAAGTGCCTAACTCCAATTTTGTTTATTTTCAGGAGAGCCAAAAAAACATTTCATTGTCACTATTAGGGTGCGTACACACCTGCGCTCTGCTCCGCTCGCGAGCTGCTTGTTGTTGTTGTTTTGAGATGCTCGCGAGCTGCTCGCCGCGATCCATCTCTTTGGATCGTTGGCAGGTTCGTCAAAATAAATAATTTCAACGAGCAACGAACTTCGAGCCGCGAACTGCTCGCGAGCGGAGCAGAGCGCAGGTGTGTACGCACCCTTAGAGCCACTGTTGAACACTTTTCGTGCGGCCACTTTTCCAACTGAAAAATTTGAATTACGTTCTTACCCAGTTCAGGGGGCATAAGGAGAATCACAGAGTATATATAGAGAATGCTATTTTTCAACAGAAAATTATTTTCGAAAAATATGGAGTTAGACACTGAGATACACTGAGAGCGTCGATATATATATATATCAGGGTGGTCCTTAAAATTGATTTTTGCAATTTATACAGGAGGACCCTGCTATTTTGTTCTACTCATTACCCTGTGCTAACTTGGAAGAGGGAGAGGGGGTGTAAAAACCTCAAAAATTTTAGATTTTTTTTTCAGTTTTTCGCCTATATTTCGTAATCCGAGCATATTTTGTCCACTATAGTCCGAAACGTCGCGAATATCTGGGAGTTTCATTGTTTTGGAGACTCTCCTTCCTGGCTGCTACCTCCTGCCATTCTTTTAAGATATTAATCACAGCCACTCCCACACTCAACAAATAACAATTTTTTTTTTGTTGTGAATGAGCAATCTTGAGAAAATAACAATTTTTTATTTTAAGAAATTTTATTCTTTACAAATATTTGGCATAAAATTAAATTTATCTTTTTGTTTTCAGAAGAGCAAGAAGCATCCTACTCTTCATTTGCTGTTCCTCGAGTTCTGCTCAACGTCTCCTGCTGTACTTTCATAATTCAGTGAGTAATCTAATTATTTTATATTATTAAAATAATATAGCCCTCGGGCTTGGTGTAGTTGGTAGCGCGCTTGCCTTCTATACCAAGGGACGCGGGCTCGCCCCCCTGCCCCAGCCGGCTTTTTACCTAAATATCCAGTTTTTTCCCGGAATCTCCATCTTTTTTCTTTTAAAAAGCTCGAACGAAAAACGGCGCCCCAGTTGGGCTTCACCCCTCCCCCTCCGCCCTCAAAGGCTAGTTACGCCGCTGACTATGATATAAATGATAAACTCCTTTCTGGCAAATTCTCCCTTTCTCCTAGTTAACTCACACACACACACACGAATCTTATTTAATAAGAAACAATAATTTTTTCTCTTCCAGGGGAGGCTTTTGCTAGTGGTCGCTTTCTCCCTTCATCATCAACGTAATTGCTTCAGCATCAACTTCTCAGCACACCTAGAGGCTGCGTCTCTCTATTTCTCTGCACCAGGTAGATTCTGACAATTAATTTTTTTTCAATTTATTATATTAATTTAATTTAATTTTTTCTAGATTTTGTGATTTTACTTTCTCTTACCCTATATATGAAATATAATATATTTTATACTCTATATTATAGAGTAAGTATTTTTTGTTTGTCATGATGTAGGTGTATAGGGACTCATTATTAGGAAGGTTACTTTGCTTTGCTTTAATTGGGGAAATAATATGTATAATTAAAATTGGAATTTTTAATTTTAACATAATGGATTATCGATAAAGATCTGTGGCTGTAGGCTTAATAATGATGGAATCAGGGAGAAAACAAGAAGATTGCACCCAAATATTCTTTTATTTCAATTCTCGCCCTTAGGGCTGACGTTTTGGCCCGAGGTCTAGGCCATCTTCAAAGCCAGCTGGCAATAATCAATAAGTGTGGATTTTTGCAAAAACAGTAACAAAATTTAGTATGTGGTCCCCTCATAGTCTGTTCCTTATGCTGCTATGACCACATACTGAATTTTGCAAAAAATTCACACTTTTCGATTATTGCCAGCCGGCCTGAGAATTGAAATAAAATCATATTTGGCTGCAATCATCTTGTTTTCTTCCTGACACCATCATAATGG
>JAKCPI010009336.1:0-29100 GCA_023213315.1 Euborellia annulipes | reverse complement strand
AGGATATTTAAAGATGAGCACCCCCCAAAAAAAAAATTCAATATAAGGCCCCCTTTCTTCTAGTGCCGCCCCAGGCCCCCAACTGGCTCGGTACGCCTCTGATTTCTTAACCTACAAAAATTTTCTCTGAAATCGTAGATGTCAAAATATAATTTAATTTAATTTTTAGATATTATTCCTGATAATGAAGATGAGGATCAGAGCGATTTCGAAAAGACAACAAAATAAATAATATTAAGTCGATTTCATTATTATAACTTTGATTTCCGGTTTCCATGTTAATATTCAGGAATTAATTGATGAGAAAATTTTGTTATCACTTTGTATTTATTTTAATATATTAATACTATATAAAATTTATTAATGTAATTTTGATAAAAAGTTTCTATGCTACTAGTATTAAATATAAATATAAAAGAACTTTAATAATAACTAAATTTTAATTTTTGAATTATAAACCTAAAAATTTTTTTTTTTTTAGATAATAAAAAACATTCACACTTTTTTCTCATTCACACTCACACTCACACACACATTCACACAGTCTTTTCGGCAACTCTGGCCATTTAAGACTTTATACGATAACCGTTGTAATTAATATATGTGTTTGGGGTTCAGGCATTTCTATTTAAGCCATCTGGTATCCAAATGGCTTAAATAAAATCTTCGGACTGCCTGGGTCCGAACCCGCGACGTTTGGTATAGGAAGTAAGCACGCTACCTACTACGCCATAAAATTATTTTATTAATATAAATAGTACATAGATTAATTTGCAATCATGTGTCAAGAGGCTTTGAAGCATTTTTGCAAATATAACTGGACTTAAAGAATTTTGCAATAATAATTTTTTATATTTTATTGCTTATTCTCTAAATTAGTCGTGTTTGTAGAGATAATTTATGAATATCTGCCATAATTACAGTATATACTTGTACAATTGACAAAAAAAAATGATATATAATCTATTCAAAACAATTTAAATCAGAAAAACTTTAATGTTGATTTTCTCAAAACTCGGCACCTGGCGCTTGACACACAATTGCGTAACAGGGTCCATAAATAGGCCTATATATATTGAATATAGTCTATAACCATATTGCTAAGAGGAAGTATCCTAATCTCTAAATTCAAATATTTCATTTTTTTAGAGCTTCTAAACATTATAGAGAGAGAAAGGGAATTAAAAAAAAAGCAATCAAGATATGGATAAAAATCCCTTCCTCGCTTGCCTCTCTTGGTGGCTGACTGACCATCGCTTTGCGTAACATACGTAGAGGGTAAGGGGGGGGGGGGATTTAAAGTTGGTTTGATTTATTTCCCTCCTACATGGATAGATGATCGGATTATTTGTTTGTCCCAATATCAACTGGATAAACACAAAATAGTTCTGTGTTCAATTAAAATTGCCATTTGATATAGAAATCACAAATCGCTCTTTCTACTAGATATATATATATTATTTGGTATTTAGGATTATAAATAATCGTTTCAAATACCGTACATATGCAATTGATTTTTATTTTCTCTTACCTCTATATATGTTGATATATATAGAGAGAAAATATTGGATTCATGTCAAAAATTCGATGTCGAGATTTTGATTTTGATGGATCTTCACGTTTTGAGGTTCCCTAAATCCAAAATAGTGGTTTTCGCAACATGGTCTGTCTGTCTCTCTGTAAATGTGTGTTTAAATTTAAGCATGAAGGAATTGAGCAATGAGGCTGAAATTTTATATTTAAGTTTTATACCCTCCTGGACCGTGAAAATAAGCTTTTAAACAAAATCGGCCAAAGAATATTAATTCTTTACTGATGTACTTTTTCAGTTTTTTTCTCAAAATTCTCTCGAACGATTTTGATTAAAATTCAAAAATCCTTTATTTTTTAGATGCTCTTTAAAATGTATATTCTCATTTTGTCATTGAAATCTTGTGAAGACCACTTTACTCTTGTACTTCTTAGAGAAGATAGGAGAAATGGTTACCATGGTTACACAATATAACATACTTATAAATTTTACATCGCCCTCGGGGCTTGGCGTAGAGGTTAGCGTGCTAACCTCGTATACCAAAAGTCGCGGGTTCGGACCCCAGGCAGTCCAAAGATTTTATTTAAGCCATTTGGATACCAAATGGCTTAAATAAGAATGCCTGAACCCCAAATAAATGTATATTATACTAGTCGCAAGCCCGCCTTCGGCGGGCTTTCCGCCTAGCCAGGGGGCTGCGCCCCCTGGACCCCTTGTGCCGAGCAAGTTTATTCCTGATTTGGGATATTTCTTGTTGCAATGCAAGTGTTAAGATGTTAAGGAAGGAGCCTGTGTCCGACTGGGCACAGCACAAAAGGGTCTGTTTATGACTGTTTAAAGGGTCAGTCACCTGCGTCCTCTCTTCGCTTTTCAACTGCTGCGTAGCCCCCACCCCCAGCCCATAGTCAGGTAGGAAGCTGGTTCACACAGCATAAAGGACGCTCTCTAATTTCTAGCCAACTTGTTGATTTTGTGTTCCCATATTGAAGAAATTTGATTATAATTAATTTTCCAAAACATTTAAGAGATTCAAATTATTACTACGTTACTCCCAGGTCCATGTACTATATGTGTACTTAATTTCAAATGGATTCATTGAAAATTGTGGATTTCTATAGAACATATACATACATATTTACATACATACATACATTTTTCCATTTCATTTTTATATATATAGATAAATACGAGTATAGTTTAAGGTCTTATATGGCCTGAGTTGCCGAAAAGACTGAATGTGTGTGTGAGTGTGAATGAGAAAAAAAGTGTGAGTGTTTAAAAAAAAAAAAAAAATTACATTTTGAATTCTAATATATCGGCGGAAACTAAATATATGTCGACACGAAAAATATAGTGTGACAAGCACAGAACACATCTTTCGATCTCCGAAGGTAAGAGAAAATTGTGTGCCAGTCACGCCAGATTTTTTTTACTTTTCTAGGAAACAGCTTATCAATTGTTTCTTATCAATTTCATTGAAATAAACGAAATAAAGGGAAAATTTTAAAATACTAATTGTAAGCAAATAGACTAATAATTTTTTTTTTTTTTTTGTAACACTCACACTTTTTTTCCATTTACACTCACACACACACACATATATCTCGGCAATTTAGGTCATATAAGAATTTTTACGATAACCGTTATTATTAATATACGTATATTTATTGGGGTCCAGGTATTCTTATTTAAGCAATTTGGTATCCAAATGGCTTAAATAAATTCATCGGACTGCCTGGGATCCGAACCCCTTGATCCTTGGTATACAAGGCAGGAGCGCTACCAACTATACTAAGCCCGAGGGCACAAATAATAAATACACATTGAATTAAGAAAAATAAATTTTTATTTCGATTTGAGAAAAATATTTTTTTTGGGAAAAAAATTGTATTTTTAATATAAAATTTTAAAAACCCATTCTTAAAAATTTGATTTGTATGTATATTCTGGTAAACAACTACAGACTACACCTTTAAATTACCGATTATAAGAAAAAATTGTGTGCTATGCGATCAGTCACACCAGATTACCAAACCCACCCCGAGAAACTTCTCTGGATCCGCCACTGCCCTGATTAAGTGTTAATTTATAATCAATAAATAGCTTGAAACAAATAACCGAGTGTTTTATTTCTATATTTAATATTTAACCTTTAAAAAAAAAAAAAAAATTTATTTAATGTTTTATTTACCTAATAGGTAGCTAGCTACTAACTGGTATTAAAGATGTCATTCCCTTAATTAGAATCCCTAGAAAGGGAATGTCATTCATTCATTCATTCATTCATCGATAAGGGCAGGGCGTGTGTGCCCTCGATTGAAGAAGCATCCATTCATCCCTTTACCCACCCCTCGGGGGCAACTGATTAGATAGGCTCCATCTGGTTTCCGTTGCACTATCGACGGACGACATGCCAGGTCACAAAGGAACACACACACACACACACACACACACACAGTCATTAACATTGATTAGAGAAGACAAATTAATTTTTAATATCCCAAAATACATATTGCACGTTAAAGCTCTCCGTTGGCCGGATATTGAAGCTAACTTCAGAGTGCCCGGAGTACCTTACCCTTCGGTAAGAGAAAGTTGTGCTCCGTGCTGGCTGGTCACACCAGATTTTTTGTGTCGAGATATATTTAGTTTCCCATAGCACCTTAGTTTCAAACTTGCATTTTAAATGTTGACTGCTTCAAATAAACTATGGTTATTTTTCAAAATTTTAATCTCATATTTGGACATTTTATACACAATATAGATTCGTATATAAATACAAAATTTCATAAGAATTGGAAAAAAAAATTTTAAATGTCTAAAAAGTTCCAAAGGGGACCCCCCCTTATGAATCGAAATTAACATACAAATCCCCATATGGGGATTTAACATTGGCCCTATGGAAGGAAGAGGCGGAAAGTGAATTTAAAACGAGTAGAAAGCGAGAGAAGATAATGTTTGTAAGTGAGAGAGGGATAGGCATTTAAAGGAGCTTGTTTCTGTCCGTTTAGGCAACAAACAATGAGTGACGTCATCCATTTTTCTCGGAAACAATTAAAGACAGAAATAAAAAAAGAAAAATATTTATATTTTGTTACCATGGCAACCATTTCTCTTATCTTTCCTATGGAGAACAAGAGTAAAGTGGTCTTCAGAAAATTTCTACGGCAAAATGAAATATACTTTTAAAGAGCATCTAAAAAATAGTAGATTTATAAATTTAAAAAAAAAAATTCGTTGAAGCAAATATTGAGAAAATCGAAAAAAAAAACTATAAAAGTACAACAGTAAAGTACTAGTACTTTTTGGGCGATTTTGTTTAAAAGATTATTTTCACCCCTTGGGAGGGTGCCTAAATTAAATATAAAATTTCAACCTCCTAGCTCATTTCCTTCATGGTCAAAAATGTCCACACACACACACACACACATAGACCAATTTCAAGAGCCACTTTTTTGGACTCAGGGGACCTCAAAACATGTATAATATAACACTGTATATGCATCAAAATCTCGACATCGAATTGTTGACATGATCGCAATACTTTCTATATATTTCATATATAGGGTAAGAGAAAGTAAAATTATTTTTAATACAATATTTTCAAACTTTACGCGCGGAATTTACAAGATGAACATTTCAATCTCAATTTGTTCCAGATTTCTTCTTTCAAGTACGCGCCTGTCAGTTTAAAGATCATTTTCTGCGTTCAAGAACGTGCTCTCAGATAAATGCAGGTCCTTAAACGAAGAAAATTTAGAGAAATTGCTTCTTATAAAAAAGAAAATATATATTTAATATAAAATACGACTCAATTTGTGATAGAACATATTTTTACTTTTTTTCCTCTTCATTGTGCATATTTGGTCAATTTATAGTGCATTAATGCATGCATATTTTAAAGTTTGATTGTGCATGAATACGTGTGCGTAATATACATTCCATTCTTCAATATTATAATTATACTATATCTTAAAGCCTTTTTAACAAAAAAGAATTGATTTTTATTTTAGAAAGTCGTCTAGTAGGTAAATGTGGTTGGCGTGTCCGATGTACTCAGCACGCAATCGCGCGTGCTGACTATAAAGCAAAAAAAAAAAAAAAAAAAAAAGAATGAAAAAAATCTTTTGAGATGGTTGGTGATCCCAAGAGAGGGCTGAACAAGACTAAAGGGCTGGCTGACCTTGTAGTTGACCGCCCTTATATTCTTGAAAACGAAAAAAAAAAAAAAAGTAAAAATCTATAAGAAACACAAATGTAACTGAGTCAATGAGATCAATCAAATTTACTAGCTGGGCACGGCAGACTCTCACCTTTCTGAAATTCCTATCGAGATCCCAGTTTATTTACCCGAGGTGGTTAAGTATACGAAGACACACACCTCAAACCCAACCGGCCTCTGGCCGTAGCCATCTACCGGCACCCCGTGAAGTTACATCATTTCCTGTCTCTAACTCCTCCTCCTGCGTTCGTCTCTAGCTAGTGAACAAATCCTAATATCTGGTTCCAACCGGCTCCTTATATCCAACCTCTTCTATGCTATGGAGGATGTCCTAGTTGAGGAGGGGCTCCCTCAGCACCGTGCTCCTTCGAAGAATGCATCACTGAGAGGGAATCTTCTTTACGTCCCTTCCACAGGACGGGATGTCACAGCAACTCCCTCTCCTCGTTGAGTTGCCTGAGGGCTATTGTGGTGAGATCCATTATTCCAATCCAGGGCTTGCTTGAGGATTTGTTTACATTAAACAAATATGTTTATTTAAGAAAAAGTCCTGCACGCCCAGGGTTTGAACAGGGATCTTCTTTATAGAAGCCGATCCTAGCCCGCCCGCTACACCAGCGAGCCCTTTTGATGGACATACACATTTTGAGGTCCCCTGAATCCAAAAATTTGGTTTTCTAACATGGTCTGGATGGATATGAAAAATCTAGTTTTGAGAAAAATAAGTTTCAAGTCTTGTTTTTTCAATTTTTTGATATAAAATACATCAAAGGGCTTGGTGTAGGGGTTAGCGTGCTAATCTCGTAAACCAAAAGTCGCAAGTTCGGACCCCAGGCGGACTGGACTGCCTGGTCCATTTGGATACCAAATGGCTTAAATAAGAATGCCTGGACCCCTAATATGTATATTAATCTCTATAACGGATATCGGCAAAGTCTTAAATGGCCTAAGTTGCCGAAAAGACTGTGTGAATGAGAAAAAAGTGTGAGTGTTTTATTTAAAAAAAAAAATTATGCATACAACTTAATCTTTGAATAACTTTTCAGGGGTTGAATTTATCGAACAAAGTATACAGACCATTTTGGTAGACCGTTAAATTTCCTACAAAATATGTTCAGACGGTATTTTTAGGTATATTTGTTTCAGTGAAATAAAATAAACTGCAAAAAGTGCAAAAATGTTATTTAAATGGGAAATGGATTATGATTTAGGCACGGTTTAATATAAATATTAAGGGTTGATATGGCTCTGATATTTTTTTTTATAGGTCAAAACCTAAAAATTTAGAGCGCGTTTGCAGCATGAAACGCAATTTGGGAAATAACGGACACCCTAATGTATATAGATTTCAAAAATTTCGGGGGTAGGGGGGACCCCCTCCCTTATATACGCCATGGACGATATATATTTATTTAAATATTAAGAGCTTTTTCTTCGCCCTAGTTTTTTTTCTCTCTCTACACCCAATTAGGCTTAAATATACGCACCTTGATTGGACTCTCATTAACAGGCAGCAAAAAAAGAGCTCAAAGCTCTTTCGTTAAATAGAAAGTAAACTTAATCTTCATTTTAAATTTAATTTAAAAAAAATTTTTCTCCTCCTCTTCTTCTTCTATTGATTAATAAAATAAATCTAGGGCATAAATATTTTCAAACACGAAACGAGAGAAACAAAATTAGACCCCTAATTATCATAATTGTTGATTCGGTGAATGAGATTAGAGAATAAATCATGTTACATTTTGATTTTAATAGCGTTTTTTACTTTCTCTTACCTCTATATATATGTTAATATATAGAGAGAGAAAGTATTGCGATCATGTCAAAAATTCGATGTCGAGATTTTGATGGATATACACGTTTTGAGGTCCCCTGAGTCCAAAAAGTGTTTTTTCATAGGAGGTTGAAATTTTATATTTAAGTTAAACACCCCCGGGACCGGAAAAATAAGCTTTTAATCAAAATCGGCCAAAGAGTACTATATAGATAGTACTTTACTGATGTACTTTTTCAGTTATTTTTTCGATTTTCTCAAAATTCGCTTCAACGATTTTGATTAAAATTCAAAAATCATTTATTTTTTAGATGCTCTTTAAAATGTATATTCTCATTTTGTGATTGAAATCTTCTGAAGACCACTTTACTCTTGTACCTCATAGGAAAGCATAGGAGAAACGGTTGCCATGGTAACAAAATATAAATATTTTCCCACTTATAAAATTTTACACCTTTAATTAGATAAAGGTCAGGCAGACAGATATGAATGAATTTAGCGCCGTTTAAGTTTAATTTTTTAAAATAGATATTTTTTTGTTTTCAATAATATTTGTGTATGATGGCCTCATCAGTCATTTTTTTTTTTTTAAATAGATTGACACGTCAATAAAGGTTATAATTTGACATGCAATGAAGATTGAGTATGTTTCTATATTCTCTTCTATACCCAAGATAAAGGTAATATTTAATTTTGAAGAGTATCCAAAAAAACTGAGTACGTAAGAGGTTTCATAAACCATAAACCAAACTTGGTGAGAATAGTCCCTCGCAGACTTTACTATTGTAAAATATCTCACCTACTACTCATAACACTGTTATACAAAAAATAAGAAGGGCTTGGCGCGAATAAAGAATATGATAGTGTCTGGTTTTCTATGATAAATGACTTTTTCATATTCCTTTCTTTGTTCATTCTCTTTACTAGCCTAAATAAGAGAACATAAACCGGGAGAATAAACAACGTAAACAATACATTTTTGCAAAAACACGGCCAAGTAGAAGATTAATAATATTGGACTTAAGGGGGCTCGGGAGCGACGTCTAAATGTACTTAAAAAAAACTAGACTTTTATAAGGAATTTTTCAATGCGGCTTTTTTTTTTAAATGAATTAAATTCATAAGAGATTATTGGGACATCGAGCTATAATTTGTTTAATGACTTATTAAAAAGTTATCGTAATTAATTTTTTTGTTATCAAGCAAATACAAAAAAACAATCTGTCCCAATAATCTTTAATTTGTTTTAAATTTAAAAATGAATTTATTGTTATTATTAATCACATATTAATTAAGAAATTTTTAAAATAAGCTTAGATGATTTATTTAAAAATCAACTGTCAAATTAGTTAAGCATTCTTGCAATAGATGGCAGGCTAGTCTAACAGACGATATAGTATTAGCCTATATCTGGCCTATATTTATATATTTGTATGCTTTTATAAAAGATACATAATAATTAATAACATTTATAAAGTATTTATTGTTAAAAGATCAATGAAAATCAACCAAATGCATTAAATATTATTAGCTACCATTCTGACATCTCTTGGCAAATTTTTGAATTACTTGATATTTGGGCATACTTTTTATTACACACAACGCCATCTTAGCGGGAAAAACATGCGTAACACCTTCGGTCCTATTCCGTTTTAATATCTGATTCTTTTTATGATTCTTAGCACCCAACATGCACTAGTTCCAGCTCTGAATATCTTTCACTCAATCCCGTTACTTTAGAAATTACTCGCGTTTTATAAAAATCTTAACGGCTGAAAATTTTGTTTCGGTCGGACCCTAGTAATTTATAATATCGCGTTAGAAAGTAAAATAAATGCTTCAATCTCTTAAAAAAAAAAAAAGAAAATGTTGGAGCCACTGGCGAAATTCTTTCTTCAATATACTGTATAAGATATACCCCCAGAAGCAAGATGAGATTAATTAAAGACATTTTAATTTAGAATCTCTTCACAAAGAAGATTGATCAAAAGGCTTTCAACCCTCTCTCTCTCCTGGGGGTCATTATTCATTTGAAAAGAAAAA
Organism: Euborellia annulipes; assembly: GCA_023213315.1. Taxonomy (NCBI): domain Eukaryota; kingdom Metazoa; phylum Arthropoda; class Insecta; order Dermaptera; family Anisolabididae; genus Euborellia; species Euborellia annulipes. The sequence continues at coordinate 19,530 of JAKCPI010009336.1, read as the reverse complement.
AAAAAAAAAAATTATTTCAAGGGTTCAAAGATAGCAGTGACCATCGAATTAGAAAACATCCATCATATATATATATAGTATATTGAACTCCCTCCGCCCTTCCTGCTTCAGCCTTTTCAACAAAAGCTTTTTAATTTCTCTAATGAAAATAGATAGATGGAATTAAAAAAAAAATCTGGTGTGACTGTCGCACAGCACACAACTTTCTCTTACCTTCTATATGTTTAGTTTCCGCCGGGATGTAAAATTAATTAGTATGGGAAAATATTTATATTTTGTTACCCTGGCAACCATTTCTTTTATCTTTCCTATGACGTACAATGGTAAAGTGGTCTTCAGAGATTTCAAAGGCAAAATGAGAATATAAAATTTCTTGAGCTGAATGGCTGTAGATAGTCAAATTGGAAAAAAGAACGGGAGCCTTACCGGGAACAGCAGCCAGGTTAAATAAAAAACTTTATATTTTCTATTTGGATGTGGTGTCAGAAAAAACGTTTTGTAATATGTTTTTGTTATTGTACATACCATAATATGCTACGAACAAATGAATACATGTATAAACATGAAATTAATTTTAAGTACCGAGTAACCTGTAGTAAATTATGACAATTTTGCCCTGAGGATGGGTGCGACTTGCACCCGAAACGTCGGTTAAGAAATATAAAGTTTTTTTATTTAACCTGGCTGCTGTTCCCGGGAAGGCTCCCGTTCTTTTTTCCAATTTCAGAATATACATTTTAAAGAACCTAGGTCTATAAAAAATAATTTAATTTTGAATTTTAATTAAAATTATTGGTGCGAATTTTGAGAAAATCGAAAAAAAAAAAAAAAAAAGTGCATCACTAAAGTACTAGTACCCTTTGGTCGATTTTGTTCAAAAGCTTATTTTCACGCCCTACGGGGTGCCTAAACTTAAATATAAAATTTCAACCTCCTAGCTCAATTCCTTCATGCTTTAAATTGAACACAGACAGTCGCGAAAACCTTTTTTTTTTTTTTTGATTCAGGGAACCTCAAAACGTGTATATCCATCAAAATCTCGACATCGAATTTTTGACATGAATCCAATACCTTTTCTCTCTATATATATTTACATATACATAAAGGTAAGAGAAAGTAAAAGATTATAAATTAAATCAACATTTTCTACAAATCTTGCATTTGAATCAATTTTCTCATGTCAGGATTTGTATTTCCGATGACAGGATATTGTGATGACGTTAATTGGATGTTCGGTATTGAGAGAGGAGTTTTAAAATAAACTCTTTCAATACTCTTTAATCATCATTGATCTCAGTAGTATTTTATTTTCAGTTGGATACAAAAAGTGATTTTTTTTCCCTTCATTCTCTTTATGGGCCTAAAAGGAAAGCCAATTCGGCTTAACTAGGGGGAGGGCCAGGGGGGTTAATAAAAATTTCTGTTCATTGCCCATGATGAGAGAATGAAAATGCCAAATTATAGTATTGTAGTACAAGTACAACACAAGTGTGCCCAAAAAATGCTAAAAGTACGGAAAAACCTTGCAGACAAAAACTGCTGTGACTCCTGTTCTAATAAAGATAGAACTGTGAAACAAGTAATTTTGGAAAGGTCGGGAAACAAGCCTTCAAAAGATGTACAACATTCAAACAATGTACATAATAGAGATCAGTGATCTCAACTTTTAACCTTGATATCTCGAAACACCCCACCTTCAAAATTGATAAAAAAAAATATATTACACTATACAACATAGTTTGATATCAACTTGGGACGACATTCCGATTAGGAGATAAAAATTAATATGTCTTGCAATATAAATTATATGTAGACTGCAACAAAATGGCATAAAATACTGAAAATACATGTTAACGCGGGGCAGGAGCGAAGGTGTTACGCATGTTTTTCCCGCTAAGATAGCGTTGTGTGTCATAAAAAGTATCCCCAAATATCAAGTAATTCAAAAATTTGCCAAGAGATGTCAGAATGGTAGCTAATAATATTTAATGCATTTGGTTGATTTTCATTGATCTTTTAACAATAAATACTTTATAAATGTTACTAGCCGCGCCGCCCGCCTTCGGCGGGCTTCGCGTCTAGGGGCGGGGGCTACGCCCCCTGGACCCCCCACCAGCTGGCTCCGCCGCCTGCGGCGGACCCTCGCCTTTCTTAATTATGAAAAGAAAATTATTATTACTACGTATTCCAATCCAGTGCCTGCTTGAGGATTTGTTTACATTCATGGAATACACAAATGAAAAGAATACATAAATATTCCTCTGTACATTTCCTATGGGAGAAATCGTAACTTTAGGAATTAATAACTCGAAAAGTTATAGGAATTTTGGGACCCGAGTATTTTCCGGGACTCTCTATAACGCCCTCTATAAGACTGCAAAATTTCGTTTCAAAATTCAAATGGGAAGTTGGTCAAACAGAGCGTGACAGACGGACAGACGGACAGACAGACGGACAGACGGACAGACAGACGGACAGACGGACACTCCGTAATTATTATATAGATTATATATTATGTATCTTTTATAAAAGTATAAAAATATATAAATATAGGCTAATACTATATCGTCTAGCCTGCCATCTATTGCAAGAAAGCTGAACTAATTTGACAGTTGATTTTTAAATAAATCATCTAAGCTTATTTTAAAAATTTCTTAATTAATATGTGATTAATAATAACATTAAATTCATTTTTAAATTTAAATAAAATTAAAGTTTATTGGGACAGATTGTTTTTTGGTATTTGCTTGATAACAAAAAAATTAATTACGATAATTTTTTAATAAGTCATTAAAAAAATTATAGCTCCATGTCCCAATAATCTCTTATGAATTTAATTCATTTAAAAAAAACCGTATTGAAAAATTCCTTATAATAGTCTAGTTTTTTTTTTTAAGACGTCGCTCCTGAACCCCCTTAACTGTTGAAAAATGGTGTGATAACAATCTGAATAGACCAATAGCAACCATTCTTAATATGGCCAATCAGAGGTAAGCTGAAAATGATAACAGGGTGCGAAATCGCTCTCGAAAGATAGCGTCCATTCTAGCTAATGCAATTCTAGAACTCATTAATTGTTCTTTAACGCCATCAGTAATTACTAGAGACCGGACAAAAAAGCATAAAAAAATGGAAAAAAAGTGCTTAAAAAAGCATAAAAATCTCGAATAAAAAGTTTTAAATAAGCATAAAAAAAATCGTTCGTGTTAATTTTTATGTATTTATTTTTGTATGTATTTTTTATGTATTTTATTTTGTAGACGTTTTGGCCCAATGGCGCGTGGCTAAAAGGGCGAAATAAAAAAAAATAAATAAATAACCATAAAAATTGAAAAAAAAGCATCTCATAAGCAGTGGCGTCATTTCAACTTTTTCTTAGGGGGGGGGCAAATTTTTTTCTTGGGGGGGGGCAAACATTTTTTTTTTCTTAAAATTTACTTACAAACGGGTACTCAAATTTGGCCAAAACATTTTTAATTTAATTAATTGTTTAATTTTGTACAATTTGTATACTCGTAGATGTATTTTTGGAGTATTTTATTTAGAATAATATAAAATTTTATAAAAATCAGAGCCCTTGGGGGGGGGGGGCAAATGCCCCCCTGCCCCCCCCCCAAATGACGCCACTGCTCATAAGCAATTTCTACTCATTCTAATGGCATATACAAGGGGGGGGGGTAAAGGATGTAATAAATTTTAATATAAAATTTTAAAAATTAAAAAAAATTTTATTTAAATATACCTATATTCGGGTAAACAAATACAGAATGCAACTTTAAATTACCGAAAGTGTTTGGAAGTGGCGGATTCAGAGGTGTTTCTCGGAGGGAAGGGGGTAATCTGGAGTGACTGGTCGCACAGCACACATTTTTTCCTAGGGGGCTCGGGTCAAAGTAGGGAAGGCGCGATTTGCGCAGTTGCCGAAGGATTTGCTTTACATTTTGCTGAATAATGTTTTAAATTATTTTTAAAAATTTTATAGCCCTCGGGCTTGGTGTATTTGGTATACCAAGGGCCGAGGATTCGGATCCCATGCAGTCCGATGATTTTATTTAAGCCATTTGGATACCAAATGGCTCAAATAAGAATGCCTTGACCCCCAATAGATATATTTACAAATAACGAGTATCGTTTAAAGTTTTAAATGGCTCAAGTTGCCAAAAAGACTGTGCGTATGCGAAACTAAATTTTTTCCGCCCCGCCCTGCGAAAATCATTTTACTTTTTTTTTTAGAGACACGATATTTTTGCCGCTCCGCAGAACATTTTCCCTTTTGTTTTTCACCGAGGAAAAATTTTTTTTACAGGGCTATATTTTTTCGCACTGCGCGGCCGATCAAACATTTCGGGAGGGGGGCCGGACTTCCTCGCCCCCCCCCCCCTTATATACGCCCCTTGTGAATGCGTGTGTAAATGGAAAAAAATTGTTTTTTGATAAAAAAAAAAAATTATAAATATTCGTAAAATAAGTTCAAATAAGCACAAAGGGCAAAAAAAGCATGAAAACTCAAAAAAAGCAAAAAAAGCATAAAAAATGTAATCTCAATACGCTTAGTTTTTCGTAATTCGTCTAGAAATTAAATATCTAATGGCTGCTTATAAAATTCAGCAATAAGCATTTTGCTTAAAATCCGGTCTCTAGTAATTACTATGGCTAAACGCTCTACTATTTCTTTATCCATGAATGAAGGTAACACTCTCGTTTGCATTTGATTATTGATTTAATTGTATCTCTCAGAGCAAAAGGGAATGATTATCCCTAGAGAGGTGTGCAGCTAACAATTAAAGGAATTTCAAAATTTTCCTAGAATTTGTAACGTATTTAATTATCATTATTATTATTTTTTTTTTTTTTTACAGTTTCTCAGTATGATCCGTCACGTAGAGTATGTTTATTCATATCTCGTCTAATCAAATAAACAAACACACACACACAGAGAGAGTTTGTGTTTAAATTGAATAAACAAAATTTGCTTTGTAGTTGAAATCAGAAATAGCAAGTAGTTGAGTTTGTGGTTAAGGTTGAAGGGATTTATAATTTAACTCCCTTACCTCAATCCCTTTTTGTCACATCCCTTCCCTTTTCTAATTATATTATAAGCCAAAAAAACCGTCGATTTCGACTATATAAAAATTTAACAATTTTTGAACCTATGATCAATACATAAATAATTATAATAAAATATGAGTAAAGACAATCATTTCTTGTTTTCGTTCTCTCTCTATACTCACAATCAATTGTCAAGGAAAAAATAGGGACGGTATTAGGTATTTTAACGAAAACTGAAATCGTACGTGGAATAGATCTAACACAAACTTCAATAGTTAAAAAACTAAATGCGTTAATCACAGTGGCGGATTAATGAATTTTTGTCGGGGGGGGCGGTTTTTTTTTTTTTATTTTTTTTATTTAAGGACTTTGTGGGCATCTAAGGCCATTTAGACCCCTTTCCTATTTATTTAAATTGATTGGTAACAAATTCAATTGAAATTAAAGCCCGGAAATCATAATTTCTTTAGATTACTAGTTTTTATAACATTGTGAATTTCTTCTCGGGGGGGGGGGGGGCGATCGTCCCCCTCGCCTCTCCCCTTTAATCCGCCCCTGGTTAATCAATGGCATTGCTTCAAACCTCGTGCAATCAATGATTGAGAATATTTTTTTTTTTTTTTTTTTTTTTGTTTAATTTTATAAAGGCTTAAGATACTTACTCATATTTTTTTATAATTATTTATGTATTGATCATAGGTCCTGAGGAAGGGCGCGAAATATCGACAATCAAATAAAAGAAATTGATTGTATTTTTATCTGATTTAATTTTTCCTGACTGCATTCCGCTATCCATATCAAGAGCCATATCCATATAGGAACAGCCATATTCTTCATCATTCTTTATTTATTTATTTTTTTTTTTTATTATATTCTAAAATAATAATGAAGCATTCATCACTAATTCAAGTTTACAAAATTGTGAGACAGGATCTCGGTAAATTGTATACTGGTCAACGTTTGCTTTATTATGAGACCAAGTATGAAGTACATAATGTCTGTATTGACATTTATGATGAATGTTTTGTGAAGGGTCACCTGCAGCAGAATTTACTGTTTAAAGATCTTGTGGGTTCAAAATTTCCCCATTCATGTTGTATATATACGGATGGGTCTAAGACTGGTGAAGTTGTTGGTTGTGCACTAGTAGTACCACATATGAATGTTGAAGAGCTTTTCAAACTTCCCACTGAAGGTTCTATTTATTTTGCTGAATGCTACGCTCTTTTTAAGGCAGCTTCATTCGCATGCGAAAATGATATTCCGGATGCAACAATATGCACTGACTCCCAAAGCTTACTAAAAGCGCTTAGAAGGTCTAATTTTAACAACCATCTACTAATTGAAATAAAAAAACTCATTTTTAACATTCAACTAAAAGGTAATAAAATTCGCTTCATTTGGGTCCCATCCCATGAGGGTATTAAAGGTAATGAGGCCGCTGACCTTGCAGCTAAGAGGGCAGCTATATCCGGTGTAAACTGTGTTGTTAATATTCCTGGCAATGATCTTAGTAGCAAGTTTGCTGTGCTAATCAGGAAGGAGTGGCAAGAAGAATGGGAGCTACAACCAAAAGGACGTCGCCTATTCAAGTTAATGCCGAAGATAAGAAATCAACCCTGGTTCACCAATTTCAATCTTGATCGTGGTAATGTTACCACGATTAACAGACTTAGAGTTGGACATACGTCCTTACCGGAACACTTGTATCGCATTGGTGTGGTGGAGTCCCCCCATTGCTGGTGTGATAGTTCGTCGGTTAGGGACGCTACGCATATTTTTTTCTGTTGTCCCCTCCTAGTAAAGGAAAGGGACGTTTTTTACAAAGAACTAATAAATTTTATTCCTTTTCCTGTGAATATTGAAAGTATTCTTGCAGTTGCGGTTGTGAATGCTGACTTGTGCTTAACAGTATATAATTTTATAAAGGCTACAGGCCAACAGTTTTAGATCTAATTTTTATTCCTATTGTTATTGTTATTTAATTATTCTCTATTTAAGTTGTTACATTCTTTATGTCTAACTTTGTAAATCAACTGTGATGTTGACCTAAATGGAGGGACATAGGTCATTAAAAAAAAAAAAAATCTAAAATTTCTGGAAATTGTATGGAGAACAAAAAAATCTAGTGTGACTGGTCGCACCAGATTTTTTTGAACGGCATATATTTAGGTTCAGACAGTACGGTACTGACAAGATGTAATAACTCCTATACCAAACGTCGCGGGTTCGGACCCCAGGCAGTCCGATGATTTTATTTAAGCCATTTGGATACCAGATGGCTTAAATAGAAATGCCTCAACCCCCAATATATTAAATAAGAATGCCTGGACCCCATATATGTATATTAAATCAATAACGGTCGTAAATGTCTTAAATGGCCTGAGTTGCCGAAAAGACAGTGTAAATGTGTGTGTGAGTGTGAGTGTGAATGAGAAAAAAGTGCGAATGTTTTTTTTTTTATTATAAAAAGAGCCCATGTCGCGAAAATCACTTTTTTGGATTCAGGGGACCTCAAAACGTGAAGATCCATCAAAATCTCGACATCGAATTTTTGACATGAATCCAATACTTTCTCTCTATATATATTAACATATATAGAGGTAAGAGAAAGTAAAAATTTGACAATAACATGGCTAGTCCCCTGTAGGTGGGCTACACAGCTAGGCTATTATAAAAAAAATAATCTAATATAGAAAAAAAAAAATTTTTTATCCTCTTATTATTATTATTATTATTTTTTTGTTTTGTTTTTTAATCCAAGAGAGAGAATGGGATTATTAAATTTGCTTTTAACTCAATTGAAATGGAAAATACATATCGCTAATTGATATTTTGAATTGTGAACAAAGTAAAATAGAATTAGGAAAATATTTCTCTGGGCGGAGAGAAGATTAAGTCAAAATGTCTTAATTGAGTTCCCTTTAGGGGCAATTCAGAGACAATTTATTTACTCATTCATTCACATTCAGTGACATTTGAGGTGGAAGAGAACTTCTCTCTCGGGTTTCTCTTTCTAACACATACGCATACACACACCCACACACTACAAATGAATTATTAATTGTGAAAAAAATAAACTTTGTTCTATTAAAAATCGAATAAGACTTTCCTATATACTATTGTAAAATTTGTTTCATTGTATTTTTTAGCCGCTTTCTTGCGAACCGTCTAGAACAGTGGTTCCCAACCTGGGGGCGATCGCCCCCAAGTAGGCGATTTAATTTTTCAGGGGGTAGTAATAAATTAGCAAGGGGCGATGAGTAATCATAGGGGGAAAAATTATTACACAAATTTACAAAAAATTTAAAAGAAAAATCAAAGAGAAAAATATCCCATTTAGAAGATGGTCAGGATAGAAGAGGACAAAATATTACCATAAAAATAAAATATTATGAAAAATCCAATTCCAATCTAGAATCGAAACGTCACTTTTGTTTCCATTAAATAAAAATTTACCGAAAAAAGATTTTTGAATTTTCTTCATAAAAATAAAATTATTACTATTTTTTTTTACTTTCCCTTACCTCTATATATATGTAATATATATAGAGGGAGAGAAAGTATTGGATTCATGTCAAAAATTCGATGTCGAGATTTTGAAGGATATACAAGTTTTGAGGTCCCCTGAATCAAAAAAAGTGGTTTTCGCGACATGGTCTGTCTGTCTGTGTGTCTGTGTGTGTGTTCAATTTTAAGCATGAAGGAATTGAGCTGAAATTTTATATTTAACAAATAACATCTCTTCAATTTTATATTTAAGTTAAACACCCCCGGGACCAGAAAAATAAGCTTTTGAACAAAATCGGCCAAAGGGTACTAGTACTTTACTGATGTACTTTTTCAGTTTTTTTCGATTTTCTTTTAAATTTGAATTTTAATCAAAATCGTTGGAGGGAATTTTGAGAAAATCGATAAAAACTGAAAAAGTCCATCAGTAAAGTACTAGTTCTTATTGGCCGATTTTGTTCAAAAGCTTATTTTCACGCCGTTGGACGGTGTCTAACTTAAATATAAAATTTCAACCTTCTACCTCAGTTTCTTCATGATTTAAATTGAATACACACACAGACAGACAGAGAATGTCACGAAAACCACTTTTTTAGATTCTGAGGACTTTAAAACGTGTATATCCATCAAAATATCGACATCGAATTTTTGACATGAACTTTAAATTAAACAATGCCAGCATCTCTTCCGTCTTCCATACTCTAAAGAAGATAGAGAGATCTTTTCCTTTAATGTGTAAATCCACTAAAAGAAGAAATTGAGCAGCTGTTGATTGTTATGAGAGAGAGAGAGAGAGAGAGAGAGAGTTCAAAAGTAGATTTAAACTTAACTGACCGGAAGAACATTTAAGTACTTTTAATAATAATTGTTCTAACTTTAGTATTTATCTATCTGCCTCCCCATCTCCACTTGCCTAAAGAAAGACGAACAACTTTTGAAATTTTAAATACGGTATTATAAAACACATTTTAGGAAATTTGTTTTATATTCAAACAAATGTATGAAAACTTGATCATTAATCATTAACTCGCAAGCAAGGAGAGGGCTTTAATTATCCGCCCCATCAATTACATAACAATAGTATAAACACACAACGATTATTAGAGACGAGAAAATTCCGACTCCCTAGGTAAGGGGGAATGGGAGCGAAGTGGTTACGCATGTTTTTCCCGATAAGAGGGCGTAGTGTGTCATAAAAAGTATGCCCAAAAAATCAAGTAATTCAAACATTTGCCAAGAGATGTCAGAATGGTAGCTAATAATATTTAATGCATTTGGTTGATTTTCATTAATCTTTTAACAATAAATACTTTATAAATGTTATTATATATTATGTATCTTTTATAAAAGCATAAAAATATATAAATAAAAGCCAGATATAGGCTAATACCATATCGGCTGTTAGACTAGCCTGCCATCTATTGCAAGAATGCTGAACTAATTTGACAGTTGGTTTTTAAATAAATCATCTAAGCTTATTTTAAAAATTTCTTAAATAATATGTGATTAATAATAACAATAAATTCATTTTTAAATTTAAACAAAAATTAAAGATTATTGGGACAGATTGTTTTTTTGTATTTACTTGATAACAAAAAAATTAATTACGATAATTTTTTAATAAGCTATTAAAAAAATTTTAGTTCGATGTCCCAATAATCTCTTATGAATTTAATTCATTAAAAAAAAAAACCGCATTGAAAAATCCCTTATAATAGTCTAGTTTTTTTAAAGTACGTTTAGAGGTCGCCCCCCAAATCCCCCCCCCCGTGGCTACGCCTATGAGTATATGGGTAGGTCCGATTCAAAAAATGCCATCAGTTTTGCCCCTGTCCGGCATAGTTTTAGAGATATGGAGAAAAATAAATTTTAATAGAATAGTCATGTTCAATAGAAATAAATAAATAAATACATTCCCTATCGTTTCTATGGCTCTGTTATCTTTTCTCGTTTTAAATAAACATCAACTAAATTTAGTAAAATTGAAAATATATCCAAGTTTGGATATAAATAAAGAAATAGAGGGAATCTTATTGATTTCCAAATAAACTAGTTCCTTTGTAAGGGTTTTTAAGACTTCATATCACGCTGTCGCAAAGTGATTAGCTAGAGCATCATAGCCAGGGAGAGGTAAGAGGGGTTTAACATGCTCCGGGCGTCATTCGCAGAGGGACGGCAAGATCCCAAAGCATGTGTCCCTATTTATTGCGAAAAACTGTAGAAGTAGCTAGGCTTTTTATTGTATCATTTTACATCTCAGCAATCAATATGAACTTAAATTATACTTTATCTAAGAACACATTTTAATTTTATATTTTTTTTTTTAAAGTGGAACTTTTATTTGATGACCTCAAATTTTTTTCGCTCTTACTATCAGCATGTCGCGTTACAAGCCGTGACGTCACAAGCAGTGTCGGAAAAAAAATAGGAAATTTGAAATTTAATATATATATATGACGAATTATAAAAAAATAATTGTGAGATTTAATTATTCAATTTTTAAATTGATAAAATATAATTTTTAAAATAATTTAAAATGATTCAAATCTTTAATTACTATTGTTCTCAGTTTTTAACATGCGTCTATTGATTTCCCATTTTCCAATTATCAAGTTAAGATTAAAAACACGATTTTAATACCCTTAATTGAATAATTTTCTGAAAATTTTCAGTTAAACGCCTACGATTCGAAAAAAAAGTTTCACTTGCATCGTGGTTCATAAAATCACACAATGATTTTTTTTTTTTTTTTAGGAACTGCTGCACTCTGGAGGATTAGTAATGAAATTCAGACATGGTTCATTATTACACCGAATAACCGCCATAATTTACTATCCAAAAAGGGAAAAATAAGAAAATTGTTTACTTTTGGACTTGGTCCACTTTTGCTTTGAACCACTCAAATGATATTACGGGGGGGGGGGGGTATCGCGTTCCGTACGCCATTTAGAATTAGGCCTATATAACAATTTTTATTCTATTTCATTTTTAAATTTTCATTTTATTTTATTCCAAGAAATGTATTTCAATTGAATTGACGGGGCCTAAATGGCAACAGATGCCGTAAAAGACAAAATTAAAAAGAAATATTGTTCTAGAGATATGCTTAAAAGGCGAAAGCTATCAAGCTAAAAAAAAGTTTAGCATTTTTTGATCTATTTGCCCTTTAGAAAAGTAAAATAATAATTTCTTTGCGTGAACTGAGAAATATATATGTAAACATAATCTTTGTAATTTGATTAATTGAAGAATCATTTACATTTTAATATCGTATTCCTAAGGGATCTTGTTCAGAAGGAAGAAATTCCCTTGGATTTAATCAAATGTTAATCTCCATTGAGAGAGAGTTGGTTATGTGTGTCTGTTACATTCGATAACTTTATTAATTTAATCATATTACACATCTCTCTCTCTCTCTCTCACATTGGAGATCAAAAGTTAACTCTAACAAAGCCTTAATAATAATATATGTAGCCTAGATATTATTAGCTGCACAACCAGCCTTGGGGGGTCTAGCCCCAAATGGCTCGAGCTCGAATGCCAACTCGTTTCAGACAATTAAAAGAGCCGGTTGCTTCACTTTTAGTCAACTCACTACCAAACTTATCCGACGGATAGAAAATCATTGATATAGTAAACAAGAACAACAAGCTTAACCTTAGTGTTTAAAAAAATGAGTTTTTTCACATATAATTAGCTAAGAGTAAAGTGTGCTTCAAGCAATTTTGAGGGCAAAACGAGAATGTACATTTTAAAGAGCATCTAAAAATTAATTGATTTTGGAATTTTAATCAAAATCGTTAGTGCGAATTTTGAGAAAATTGAAAAAAAAACTGAAAAAGTACATCAGTAAAGTACTAGTATTATTTGGCCGATTTTGATTAAAAGCTTATTTTTCCGGTCCCGGGGGGTGTTTAACTTAAATATAAAATTTCAACCTCGTAGCTCAATTCCTTCATGCTTAAAAGTGAACACAGACACACACACACACACACACACACAGACAGACCATGTCGCGAAAACCACTTTTTTGGATTCAGGGGACCTCAAAACGTGAAGATCCATCAAAATCTCGACATCGAATTTTGACATGAATCCAATACTTTCTCACTATATATATATTACATATATAGGCCTACATAGGTAAGAGAAAGTAAAAAAAAGAAGAAGATATGGATAGAGATAGAGAAGATATATTATATACGTAGGTAAATATAGAATTAAGAAGCAGTAGGATACAATATTTTAATAATAAAAGTCAGGCTTATATTCTTTCTTTATATATATGCCTACTATCGATTTTATCACAAATGAATGAATAAAATTTATTTCCCTCTCTCTCTCTCTCTCTCTCTCTCTCTCTCTCTCTCTCTCTTTTGATTGATTCCACAAGAAAGAATTGCGAGAGCTTATTTTTATTTTTGGGTTTTATTTAATCGATACAAATCAACTGTGAAACTCTGATTGAGCTCTTTCTGAAGGGAAAGAAAATTAACCTACAAAACACATCACACCTTTAGTAATAATTTGAATCTCTTAAATATTTTGGAAAATTAATTATAATCAAATTTTTTCAATATGGGAACACAAAATAGACAAGTTGGCTTGGAAATTAGAGAGATCAGGAATTTTTCATTGCGGTTTTTTTTTTTAAATGAATTAAATTCATAAGAGATTATTGGGACATCGAGCTATAATTTTTTTAATGACTTATTAAAAAATTATCGTAATTAATTTTTTTGTTATCAAGCAAATACAAAAAAAACAATCTGTCCCAATAATCTTTAATTTTTTTAAAATTTAAAAATGAATTTATTGTTATTATTAATCACATATTAATTAAGAAATTTTTAAAATAAGCTTAGATGATTTATTTAAAAATTCAACTGTCAAATTAGTTCAGCTATACCGAACATCGCGGGTTCGGACCCCAGGCAATCCGATTATTTTATTTAAGGCATTTGGATACCAAATGGCTTAAATAAGAATGCCTGGACCCCAAATATATATATTAACAATTAACGGATATCGTTTAAAGTGTTAAATGGCCTAAGTTGCCGAAAAGACTGTGTGAATGAGTAAAAAGAGTGAATGTTAAAAAAAAAAAAAATTAGTTCAGCATTCTTGCAATAGATGGCAGGCTAGTCTAACAAACGATATAGTATTAGCTTATATCTGGCCTATATTTATATATTTTTATGCTTTTATAAAAGATACATAATATATAATAACATTTATAAAGTATTTATTGTTAAAAGATCAATGAAAATCAACCAAATGCATTAAATATTATTAGCTACCATTCTGACATCTCTTGGCAAATTTTTGTATTACTTGATACTTTTTATGACATACTACTCCATCTTATCGGGAAAAACTTCTGTAAAACCTTCGCTCCCGAGGCCCCTTAACATCTTAACACTTGCATTGCAACAAGAATAAACTTGTCCGGAGGCGAGCAAGGGGGTCCAGGGGGCTAGGCGGAAAGTCCTCCGAATGCGACTAGTATTTGTATAAAATCTTTTTTAGTATGATGTATAGATAGACCTAGACTATGCTAATATCTGGTCCTTTTGATCAGTGGCGTAGTGAGCTTAACGCGCGCCCGGGGCACAATACCTTTTAAGCGCCCCCCCCCCCCCATTCGAAAACCATATAATATTATATGTAGAATATACAAAATTATTATGGGGGCGGTATAACTCGCCGAAAATTTTCTCGCCCAAAGCAAAATCTCGCCTAAAACAAACTCGCCGAAAATCCGGAAAGTTCCAAAATAAAATATTTTTAAAAATCTGGTGTGACTGTCCCACCAGATTTTTTGTGTCGACATACGTATATATAGTTTCCGCCGATATATTAGAAGATGAAATGAAATTTATAAGCAGGGCTCGGGCCCTCGGGCTTGGTCTAGTGGCTAGAGTGCTGGCCTTCTAAACCAAGGGTCAGGGGTTAGGACCCCTGGCAGTCCGATGATTTTATCTAAGCCATTTGGATACCAAATGGCTTAAATAAGAATGCCTGGACCCCAAATATATATATTATTAATTAATATAACCGTTATCGTCAAAGTCTTATATGGCCTAAGTTGCCGAAACGACTGTGTGCATGTGTGTGTGAGTGTGAGTAGGAATGAGAAAAAAGTGTGAGTGTTTTTTTTTTTTATTAAAAAAAAGTACTAATAAAACCTCAAATTATGCATTTAAAAAGGCCGAAATATAAATAAATAAATAAATAAATCTATTACGACCCGCTTCAAAAATCAAAAATATTCTGTGTGTGTGTGTTCAATTTTAAGCATGAAGGAATTGAGCTAGGAAGATGAAATTTTATATTTAAGTTAGGCGCCGCCCTAGGGCGTAAAATAAGCTTTTAATTAAAATCGGCCAAAGAATTTCGATGTACTTTTTCAGTTTTTTTCGATTTTCTCAAAATTCGTTCCAAAGATTTTGATTAAAATTCAAAAATCAATTATTTTTTAGATGTTCCTTAAAATGTATATTCTCATTTTGCTTTTGAAATCTTATGAAGACCACTTAACCCTTTTAGTTCATAAGAAAGATTGAAGCCAGGAATATAAATAGATATTTTCCCATATTTATAAATTTCAAAACATCGTCTAATACAGTGGTTTCCAAACTTTATGTTACCACGCCTCCCTTAAAAATAATTAATCTTATGACGCCCCCCCCCCATTTTTAAAATATTTTATTTATTCATATTTATATTAAAACTAGCAATCATTTGGAAAATTGGTTCTGGGGGCCAATATTCGCGCCTCTCCTTAGACTAGACCGCGTCTCCCTAGGGAGGTGAGCCTCACAGTTTGGAAAAAGCTGGTATAAGGGTATTTTATGGCTGGTGGAATTTGTATTAGGATTGCAAGTTAGAAGAAAACGCAACCAGAATTTTTTCTTTAAAAATAGTATATTTTAACAGCTTACTTTTCGGCCTTGGTCAAAGCCATCCTCGCATGACCACTAACAGCTCAGAGGATGGCTTTGACCAAAGCCGAAATGCCAGCTGTTAAAATATATTTTTAAAGAAAACATTCCGGTTGCGTTTTCTTCTAACTTTCATTCCTGAAGAAAAATATTTTTCTCAAATCTTATTTTCACCCCCTAGGGGGGTGTTTAATTTAAATATAAAATTTCAACCTCCTAGTTCAATTCCTTCATGTTTTAAATTGAACCCAAACAGACACACAGACAGACCATGTCGGAAAAACCACTTTTTTGGATTCAGGGGACCTCAAAACGTGTATATCCATCAAAATCTCGACATCGAATTTTTGACATGAATCCAATACTTTCTCTCTATATATATGTATATTAACTTATACATATGGGTAAGAGAAAGTAAAAATTCAAATCCGAATTGAGATTAGTCCTATATACAAAAAGATGCGATAACTCACCCCAGGAAAATTCTAAGTGGACTAATCATTTCTTACTTTTCTACCTAATGAAAAAAATCCCTACAAAATTCTGCAAGGGATTCGATGGGTTCCTAAGTTACCCAGTGTTATTATTATCTGTTTATGAGAGTTTCGAAATCTTCAAAAATTAATTCCGCCCCAGTAATACGAAATTTTAGAATGACATTAAAATGTTTCTATCCTACTATACTATTTGCTAAATATTGAATATAATTTAATTTTTTTTTTAACTCAAACGGAATGCACTTATTTTTTAGTAAAAGTATTAAAAAACATTAATATCTTTGTGCATTATAGGGGATGGGGCATTAACCCCCCTGGTTAATGCCTTCATAGCCCCCCCCCCCCCCTTAAGGAAATGCGAGCCTTCACCGCGAAATAATTTGAATACATTTATAAATAATTATTTTAATTTTAATTTGAAATTATTTTATTTTAATTTTCAATCCTTAATCCACCCACCCCTGTGTAAAAGTATAATAAGGAAATTTGATTTACAAAAATATAGGAATAGTGTGTGTGAGTGTTGAGTGTGAATGAGAAAAAAGTGTATTTAAAAAAAAATAAAAAATAAAAAACTAATTTTGGTTTCAATGACACCTACACTCCCCCTCCCCCTTTCAACAGCTTATATTCTCCCTCTACCCTTAGTGAAATACAAAATATTTAATTTCATATTCAAAAGAATCGTTTTTCGCAGTCAAATTATTTGTTTCTATCATTTTTTTTTTCATCGATAAAATGTATAATAATTACCTTTAATAAGACTCTCAAGAGGGTGTGCTGGCTGACGGTGAGGTCAGGGTGGGTTACACTATATCAATTATTCACTTTGATTCACTTTAAACACAAAAAAAGATAGCAGCGCCTGCCAGCAGGCCACGCTCTCGACTGAACGAGATAAACTTGTCTCTTCTCTCTTATTATAGGAATAAATAGATGAAAATAACAATTCCCTTTTTATTAAAAGTAAAAAAAATACCTTTTGCTCTAATCTAACTATATTTAGAGCTGTAAAAGAATGTCAACAAGTGATTTGGAATATTCCAAGGCCTTTCTTAAATAATCAACCCTTCATCTCATCCCTTAATATTATAAAATAATAATCAACGCTATTTTTTGAATGTTTAATATTTATTTGGCTTCGATTTAGCTAAAAAAAAATTTAAAAAACATTTTTTTCAATTTTTCAACCCCTAATCCATTTTTTTTTTTTTTTTTTAACAACTCTCACATTAACACACACATTCACACAGTCTTTTCGGCAACTTAGGCCTTATAAGACTTTTTACGATAACCGTTATTAATAATATATATATTATTAATATTGTTTTTTTACTTTCTCGTACCCTATATATGAAATATATAGAGAGAGAAAGTATTGGTTTCATGTCAAAAATTCGATGTCGAGATTTTGATGGATCTTCACGTTTTGAGGTCCCCTGAATCCAAAAAAGTGGTTTTCGCGACATGGTCTGTCTGTCTGTCTGTCTGTCTGTCTGTCTGTCTGTCTGTCTGTCTGTCGGTGTGTGTGTGTGTGTGTGTGTGTGTTCAATTTTAAGCATGAAGGAATTGAGCTAGGAGGCTGAAATTTTATATTTAAGTTAAACACCCCCGGGACCGACAAAATAAGCTTTTAATCAAAATCGGCCAAAAAGTACTAGTACTTTACTGATGTACTTTTTCAGTTTTTTTCGATTTTCTCAAAATTCGCTCTAACGATTTTGATTAAAATTCAAAAATCAATTATTTTTTAGATGCTCTTTCAAATGTATATTCTCGTTTTGCCCTCAAAATTGTTTGAAGCACACTTTACTCTTGTGCTTCATAGGAAAGATAGGAGAAATAAATGGTTGCCATGGTAACCGAATTTAAATCTTTTTCTTTTTATTAGATTAAAAATCAATTATTATTTAAACGCCCATTTTTTTTCGGAGAAAACATTCTCTCTCTCTCACAAAACTATCTTCTCTCTTTCTACGCGTTTAAATTTTTCTACCTTATCTTCGCATTTGACCAATGTTAATTTCCTATAGGGATTTGTATGTTAATTTCGATTCAAAAGGGGGTCCCCTTTGGAACTTTTTACGCATTTAAAATTTTTTTTCCAATTCTTATGAAATTTTGTATTTTTACGAATTCATATGTTCCGTATAAAATGTGCATAAAAAACATTTCACAACTAAAGGAAAGTGGGGAAAACTAAATATATCTCGACACAAAAAATCTGGTGTGACAAGCACAGTACACAACTTTCTCTTACCGAAGGGTAAGAGAAAGTTGTGTGCTGTGCGCCAGTCACACCAGATTTTTTATATTATTTTGATATATCGTCGTCCTGCAACACGTAGTGGCGTATCTCAATTTCTATCATTTTTCAGGAGAGCTTTTTATAGTTCGTGTTGTTATATTAAATGTATAGATACGCAAAACCAAAAATCCTAAATAATACGAAAAAACATGGAAATACAGATTCGTCACTTTGTGATAATGTAAAGAACGCCAGGACACGGCCATACCCGTGTATCTCAATTTTTAATTTTTTGAGATACGTCACTACGTGATGCAAGCGACGATATGTATATTTTGTAAAAATTTTAGCCCAATGGCAGTTGGCTAGACGGGCAGATGAAAAAAAAAAAAGATTATTTATATGTTGGGGTCCAGGCATTCTTATTTAAGCCATTTGAAATCCAATCGTAATAAATAAAATAATTAACAATGTTATCGCCTTCGGAGAGCTTGAAACATCCCTGGATCCGCCTTTGGGTTTTACACATAGGATAATTTTCTAGAATGAGTCTTACTTTAGGCCAGTGGTTTCCAAACTTTGTTACAACGCCTCCTTTAAAAATATTTAATCGTATGACGCCCCCTACCCCACACATTTAATAAAATAATACAAAAACAAAAATTTTTAATACTAAAAAATATAAATTTATATAAAAATATTTTTTTTATTTATTCATATTTTTTAATTAAGGAAAACCTCCGTCCCAGAATCTTCTAAATTTAATTATTTTATTTATAAAACTAGCAATCATTTGGAAAATTGATCTTGGTGGCCAATATTCGCGCCTCCCCTTAGACTAGCCCGCGCCTCCCTGGGGAGGCGCGCCTCACAGTTTGGAAAACTCTGGTCTAATATATCGACGCTTTATATACGTATGACGACACAAAAAATCTGGTGTGACAAGTACAGAACAGTACCTTTGGTAAGAGAAAGTTTTCTGCTGTGCGACAGTCACACCAGATTTTTAAAAATATTTTATTTTGGAACTTTTCGGGTTTTCGGCCATTTTTTTTCGGCGATTTTTTTTTTCGTCGAGATTTTGCTTTCGGCCAGAAAATTTTCGGTGCGCTTTTTTTCGGCGAGTTTTTTCGCCGACTTTTTTTCGGCGAGAATTATTATATTACACTGGCACTACATTTAAAATATATTTTCCAGAAATCAATTATAATAAAAATAAAAATTATCCAGCAATTTTTTTTGTTTTGCGGACCATTTGGCGCCCCTTTGTGAGCGGCGCCCG
>JAKCPI010009335.1:0-13501 GCA_023213315.1 Euborellia annulipes | reverse complement strand
TGTATCTATTTTGTGTAGTATGGAGGACAGCAGCCAGATAGGTAGCCTCTATTCAATAAAACAAACTCCTTTAAACAAAACGTTTCGGCCAAATTTATTGCGCCATCCTCAGTCATAAGACTCTTTAACAACTGAGGATGGCGCGATAAATTTGGCCGAAACGTTTTGTTTAAAGGAGTTTGTTTTATTGAATAGAGGCTACCTATCTGGCTGCTGTCCTCCATACCACATAAATTGACATCTCACAGCCACATCCCATCAATTATTTTGTGTATCCACTGAATGTAAACAAATCCTCAAGCAGGCACTGGATTGGAATGGAATAATAATAATTTCTTTTCGCCCTCGGGGCATGGCGTAGAGGTTAGCGTGCTAACCTCATATACCAAACGTCGCGGGTTCGGACCCCAGGCAGTCCGATGATTTTATTTAAGCCAATTGGATACCAAATGGCTTAAATAAGAATGCCTGGACCCCATATATGTATATTTATTAATAACGGATATCGTAAAAAGTCTTATATGGCCTGAGTTGCCGAAAAGACTGTATGAATGTGTGTGTGAGTGTGAGTGTGAATGAGAAAAAAAGTGTGAATGTTTTAAAATAAAAAAAAAAAAATTTCTTTTCATAATTAAGAAGAAAAGGCGAGGGGGTCCAGCGGGGCCAAGCCCCCTGTCTAGACGTAAAGCTTCTAATAATTAAGATAAAGCGAGGGTCCGCCGTAGGCGGGCCCGAGCCAGCTGGAAGGTGGTCCAGGGGGACGAAGCCAGCCGAAGGCGGGCGCCGCGGCTAGTACTTAAACATTTTATTTGTATATAGATAACAAGTACAGAAAGCAACTTTAAATTACCAAAAGTGTGCGGCGAGTCCCACCAGATGAACCCACCCCTGCGAGGGCCCGCCGCAGGCGAGCCCGAGCCAGAGTAGGGGGTCCAGGGAGGGGGGCCTGTCCCAGGGTAGGCGCGATTCACGCAGTTGCCGAAGGATTTGCTTTACATGAACGTGATTGAATAATAGAACGTGGCTGTAGATTTCCTATTAAACATTTACATGAACGTTTTTGCTGAATAATGTTTTGAATTATTAAAAAAAAAAATCTGGTGTGACTGGCACAACTTTCTCTTACCTTCGGTAATCGAAAGTTTTGTACTGTGCTTGTCACACCAGATTTTTCGTGTCGAGATATATTTAGTTCAAGAATTCAAGATGTCAAATTTATAATTATTTTTAATAATTTTTATAAGACGTCTTTATGAAGTTGCTACCTTCACAAACAGAACAGTATTTGTTCCCTCGGAAGAGGGTTTCTGCACTACAAAAAAAGCCATTTAGCCCGGGGCTAACAAACTCCCCCTAACTGATGCAACCGGCCCTTAGGAATTTATTGGCAAACTTTCCTCTTTTTTTTTTTTGCTAGGGTGGAATTTCTTTTTTGAACTTGTAGAGAATGTTGTCTCGTTTAGGAGGAGCTATGCAAGCACCCATGGACATAACTAGAGTAATTTGTTTCCAAATTACTATTATTAACACCCTCCCTCTCTCAATCGATTGAATTTTCATTTCCATACAAAATAAATAAATACGCAAGAAAATTGGGGCATTTCTAATGCATAAAATCAGTCTGTCTGTCTGTCTGTCCCCCCTCCCCCCCCCCCCCCCCCCCCCCCCCTTGTCTTGTTTGAATAACTCTCTTCCTTATTGTAAATGGTAAATTATTCAGTTTGGAAACCATAAATCCTCACACACTGTTCGAAAATGCAAATAATCAATTCTCTCTCTTTATTTTATTATTATTACGAACAATTTATTTTTGTTTTTTTTTGTTCATGAACTTTTTTAGTTTTTTTCTAATTTTTTATATAAAAAAAAGGACCGAAGACTGTGTGAGTGTGAATGAGAAAAAAGTGTGAGTGTTTAAAAAACAAAAAAAAAATTCAAAGGGTATAATTAATTAAAATTTTAAAAATTACTTAAATAATAAAAAAAAAATTATTCCGATCTTAAGTTTGTTTGGACATTTATTTGATTAAAAGCTAATTTTTTAATATGTTATTAATCACTATCACATACGAATAAAATAAAATTTTGAAGCAGATCTGACGCAGGGTTATCGTGTAATTAATTATTAAAAAATTGAAGTTTAACATGTAGTCTATGGGGAATATCGACGAAACCCACACATATCGAATTATATAGCCACCTCTGCAATAGATACAAAAACAAAAAACTTACATTTTATCAATTCACTTCCGAGGAATACGTTGAACATAAAATCAAAAGTTTCTGCTGACTGCTTTTAAAAAATATTTTAACAAGAAAGTCAAATAATTATCCAAAATGACTGTAGACCAAATTTAACCCATTTCTTCCCGGCGTTGCGTATACGCAACACCAAGTTTAACTTCATAAAATGCAATAAAAATGAAGTTTTTATGCAAAAGTCATCATTCATTTATTAAAAGGCATTCATAAGCTTTCTTTCTATGTATTTACATTTCAAAATAAGTGCAACACTCCGTGAAAAAAAATTAATTACCGAACACCTGTTTTTATCAATATTTTCAATAATTTTTTCCAAGTACTAAAATATATTTAATTCAACTTTTATGTGCATATTCCAAAATGTTATAGATGTGGAATACACATATATTTTTTTCTTAAATATATTAGACCTATGACACAGTAGCGAGTGATACATTTATCCGTTGCGCTGACGCAACGTTGGGAGTTCCTCGGCTCGGTTTTTAGTAGTAACATCGTATTATAATATCCTTCTATGACTTTCGTATTTTATTTTATTATTATTATTGTTTTATTATTTGTCCTATTTTTCAATTATTGAACATAGAAATGTCTTTCTACAAAAAGAAAATACTAACAGCTGAGAAAATTATAGCTATTTTTGAGGAATTAGAGGAGAAGAAGCCATTGATGTAGTCATGATAACTCCTAAAGTAGATAAACTAACTGATGAAGAAGAAATAGAAGAGATGGACTTATGATTATCAATGACGGGGGTGAATAATTACAGTACATATAGTGCTACATATAAAATTTATGCCAGTATAGACGACAAAACAGATATATCAGTACCTGACCACTATAAAAAATATTTATACGAAAAAAAAAGTATCCTATAACAAAGGGGCCGAAGTGTGTCCCAACTAACAGGTATACTCCTAAAAACTGTAGTCAGATGTGTCAAAGAAATAAAAATAAATTTGGGAATTTGACACGCTTACAATTGTTTGAACATTTCTTAGACGAAATTGTGGATGATATAGTAGAGTTTTGAATAAGCTAAGCTCAAACTAAAATAACCTGACATTTGTAATTTCAATAAGAACATTAAGAGAGACAGAACTCTCCATATTATAATCCCCGATGAAGAAAATGCGCAGACGAGATGCAAAATTTGCAAAATCCAGATGATCTACATATGCAAAAAATATCAGTTTCACCTTCATTCACATTTTTTTTTAAATTTCATGAGTAATATAATCAATCTTGTTCAGTTTTTTCATACAATCATGAATATTTAACATTTTGAGCAAAGAAAAGTAGGTGATTGAAATAAAAAAAAAAAATTATTTTTTACCAGGAAACTCCCAACGTTGCGTGAGCGCAACGTTATGTTATGTCAAATGACAACACATACTGCTAATTTTTAATATTTATCATCTTATTTGGATTACTTTTAAGAGGAATTGATGACAAAATAAAATATTTTTTCAAAATTTCTATTGTCGGGGAAAAGAAATGGGTTAAAAATAAGGAAGTCTCCGAGAGTCAGACCAGTCTGGCAACGTCGCATAACATAATATTCATTTCTCGCTGTCAGTTACATTTTATTTTTCCATTTGACGATATTTTTTCTCGCAAATCGTCCATTGTATTTAAACTGATTTGCATTAAACATTGTAATATATTAAATAAAATAAAATTGAAGGCTTTTAAGATTTAAAATAGATGGCTGATGAATGCAATGTTGCCAGTTCTATATTACGTGAAATACTGCTCAAATCAAAAGTCATTCATTTATTATTTTTGGTAATTAAATTATTAACTTAATCCAATTATAAACTATGATAGGTCACGACTAAATTATAATAAGGAATTTTGGCATTCAAATTTTTAATTTTATTTAAAAAAATTTAGATTCTTGACTTATGATGTACTTTCCGAGGTAAATCAATCAATTACTTATTATTAAAAAAAAACTAAATCACAAAATGAATACAGAGTGCGCATATAGCCTGGGCTTAGACGCAGAGGCGGCATTAAACGTAAAATGAATTCAACTGGCTGGTGAGAAGAGACACAGCCACTAAGATGACGCGTGTATCCTAATTATTCAAATTTGGAAATAACATTCCTTCCTATCTATGTTCACCTAACAAAGACAAACGTGTAGCTTTGAAAATAACAAGCCCTGTCCTCGAACCCTCATCAACGTCAAAGGAGTCAAGACGAATGACTTTGCGATTGATAGATAGACCCTCTCTTCTCACTCCCTCTATAAATATACGTATTTATATTCTATTATAGATTATCTCAGATCCCAAATAGAAAAGAAATATCCTCTGTCAAAATATAGACTATAAACAACCTTTGGAAAATAACCTTCCCTGTTATTTATTATTATTTGAAATTCCTATCGGGATCTTCTTACCCTAGGCCGTAGCCATCTACCGATGCCCTGGGAAGTTACATTATTTCCTAACTCTAACTCCTCCGCCTTTATTTCTGGTTCCTTTTATCCAAACTCTTCTAGGCTAGTTTGACGAGGAACTCCCTCAGCATCGACTCCTTTCACTGAGAGGGCTAATCTTTACTATAAAGTTCGCTCCCACCAGAGAGCGCTGGCGTGCTTTACTCTCGATTCTTTCGTCACTTTGTGGTTCGTTCTTTTTTGAATTTAATTTTAAAATCGCCATGATAATATTCAACATATAACATACGGTATACCTGAGGGAAAAATAAACAAAAAAATAAAAATATTCTACATAATTATGTTGAATTTTTTTTTCTTTTGTTTTGTTTTGTTGTATTTGTTATTGTATTTAAATTTGTATTGTGTTTGTTGGACCTAGCCACCGAGGACTGGTGCCTCTAAGCGGGTGGTAATAAATTTATTTATTTATTCATATATAAAGGGTGTTTTTTTTTAGAGGGTCACAGCTTTAAATTAAAATGAAACAAAGAGAAATATTTTGTAATATCAATAAAGGCTTTATTGGAAACATAATTTTATGCCATTAATATTTGAATATGATTTCGGCGACGACTGGCGCGTAGATGACGTAATCTGGATGTCCGATTTCGTCTGTATTTCGCCAATAACTCTCGGAATGTTGTATTCCAAGTGTTCAATTGTCTCTGGCGTAGACAAGCGACTTTGCATATCCCCAAAGAAAATAATCCAATGGGGTAAATTAAGTGTACCACCCACTGTGTGGCTCCGTCCTGTTGGAACCATGGGGCCTATGTCATCAAGATTAATGCCAGCCATAGTGAGGTACGAAAAAGTTACTAATCAGTTGCAGTGGCGTGGGTGGGTAAAATTTTTGGGGCACTGTATATATATGTATATACGTTAGCCAATGTTAATATTGCAAAGAAATTTACAATCAAGTTTTAACAAGCATTATTTTAAAATTGGCTCTTAAGGTTGTTCGGATAGTACATCGTAAGTCATAATAGAATCTAAATTTTTTTTAGAAAATAAAATAAAAATTTGAATGCCAAAATTCCTTATTATAATTTAGTCGTGACCTATCAGAGTTTATAATTGGATTAAAAGTTAATCATTTAATTGCCAAAAAATAATAAATGAATGACTTTTGACTTGAGCAGTATTTCACGTAATATAGAACTGGCAACATTGCATTCATCAGCTGTTTATTTTAAATCTTAAACGCCTTAAATTTTATTTAATTTAATATATTACAATGTTTAATGCAAATCAGTTTAAACACAATGGACGATTTGCGAGAAAAAACATCTTTAAAATTGAAAAAAAAAATGTAACTGACAACTAGAAATGATATATTATTTTATGCGACGTTGCCAGACTGGTCTGAGTCTCATTTTTAAATATGGCGACTGTCATTTTGGAGAATTTTTTGACTTTCTTGTTAAAATATCTTTAAAAGCGTTGGGCAGAAACATTTGATTTTATGTTTAACGTATTCCTCGGAAGTGAATTAATAAAATGTAAGTTTTTTTGTTTTTGTATCAGATGCACAGATGCCTATTTAATTCAATATGTGTGCGTTTCGTCGTTATTCCCCATAGGCTACATGTTAAATTTCAATTTTTTAAAAAATTAATTACACGATAACCCTGCGTCAGATCTGCTTCAAAATTTTATTTTATACGTATTTGATAGTGATTAATAACATATTAAAAAATTAGCTTTTAATCTAATAAAGTGCTTTAATGTCCGAACAACTTTAATAGATTATCAAATGAAACAGTGTTACCAACTCAAAGAGGTGAACCTCTAAAAAAAAACACTGAAAATTGGACATCCAGATTGCGCCATCTACGCGCCAGCCGTGGCCGAAATCATATTCAAATATTAATGGCATAAAATTATGTTTCCAATAGAGCCTTTATTGATATTAAAAATATTTCTCTTTGTTTCATTTTAATAAAAACACCCTTTATATGCATATTTGTGAAATTCTTTCTCAAAACCTTACTTCCTTTGCCATTTTGCTCTCCAGTCTCCAAATTTCTGGCACACAGACAGACCATGTCGTGAAAACCACTTTTTTAGATTCAGGGGACTCCAAAACGTGTATATCCATCAAAATCTCGACATCGAATTTTTGACATGATCGCAATACTTTCTCTCTCTGTATATTAACATATATAGAGGTAAGAGAAGTAATATTCATTTCCCAAAATCCAGCGTTTGTAACTTTTGTTAATTATTGTATTTTCAAATATCTTGTTTTGGTTTTGAAGAACTTTTTAAAGTGAATTGTGATTCCATTTTGACATATAGCCTGAGAAAAGGAGAAAAAGTTGAAGTTTTTACATGCCATCTGACATCAAATGCAATTTGCTGACGACATTTTTTGATAGATAGTCAGCCTTAAAGCGAGGGAGGGGAGATCCATTCTATTTGTTTGTTTGTTTGTTTGGAGGGAAAAAAAGAAAGGAAATAATTTAATTTTAATGTTTGCTACGAGGGAACAAGTGGGCGCCATTCATACTCGTATCATTCGAATGATTAATATAAATGGCATTTTTAAAAGCGTAAATGAAACGAGCCCTTGCTTGATTGGCAACCGAAACGTTTATTTGGAATTATTAATGGATAATAAAATATTAGAGCTCGTAAGACGTCATCCCGTTCTGACGTCACAAATTAAGGTTGTTCGGATAGTACATCGTAAGTCATAATAGAATCTAAATTTTTTTTTAAATAAAATTAAAAATTTGAATGCCAAAATTCCTTATTATAATTTAGTCGTGACCTATCATAGTTTATAATTGGATTAAGTTAATAATTTAATTACCAAAAATAATAAATGAATGACTTTTGACTTGAGCAGTTTTTCACGTAATATAGAACTGGCAACATTGCATTCATCAACTATCTATTTTAAATCTTAAACGCCTTCAATTTTATTTTATTTAATATATTACAATGTTTAATGCAAATCAGTTTAAACACAATGGACGATTTGCGAGAAAAGTATCTTAAAATTGAAAAAAAATATGTAACTAACATCAAGTATTTTATGCGACGTTGCCAGGCTGGTCTGACTCTCGATGCTTCCTTATTTTTAAATATTGGCGACTGTCATTTTGGAGAATTTTTTTGACTTTCTTGTTAAAATATCTTTAAAAGCGGTCGGCAGAAACTTTTGATTTTATTTTTAACATATTCCTCGGAAGTGAATTAATAAAATGTAAGTTTTTTTGTTTTTGTATCATTTGCACAGATGCCTATATAATTCGATATGTGTGCGTTTCGTCGTTATTCCCCATAGGCTACATGTTAAATTTCAATTTTTTAAAAATTAATTACACGATAACCCTGTGTCAGATCTGCTTCAAAATTTTATTTTATACGTATTTGATAGTGATTAATAACATATTAAAAAATTAGCTTTTAATCAAGGAAAGTGCTTTAATGTCCGAACAACCTTAAAACATGGAAAGTCCTTTTGTCTTGAAAACTAAAAAAAAGTAATAGAAAAATCATTAAAAAGGTTATATTTTCAAAAACATCTATATACTGGGTATATAATAGCGGAGTGTGCGTCTGTCACGCTCTGTTTGAACTTGCAGCTAGAAGATACGTAGGGCTTATAGCTGGTAGTTCAATCAGGATAGGTGAGAGAAGAAGAAAATTCGCAGCTAGTTATATTTCATTATTTTTATTCCAATATGTTGACGTTTCGGTCCCGGTTGGGACTCATCTTCAGAACAAATGGGTGTTAAATATGAATAAATTATATAATCCAATCATACATCATTCATTGGATTATATAATTTATACATATTTACCATGGGTAACACCCATTTGTTCTGAAGATGGTCCCGACCGGGACCGAAACGTCAACATAACGGGAATAAAAATAATGAAATATAACTAACTGCGAATTTTCTTCTTCTTTCTCACCTATCCTGATTCCAGCTAGAATTTTGATTCCGAAATTCCTATAACTTTTTGAGTTATTAATTCCTAAAATTCCCATAGGAAATGTATGGAGAAATATTTATGTATTCTTTGCATTTATGTATTCTATGAATGCAAACAAATCTTCAAGCAGGCACTGGATTGGAATAGTAGTAGTAATAATTTTCTTTTTATAATGAAGAAAAGGCGAGGGTTCGCCGCAGGAAGGCCCGAGCCAGCTGAGGGGGTCCAGGGGGGGGAGAAGCGGCTAGTAGGAATAATTATTATACGATAAAAAATATAAAAGAGCTTGGAAATGAAGAAAAAAAGGAATTTTTTTTTAGGCCCATCTCTAACTCTGATTCTAGAGAAGATAGATGAATATAATTATACTCTATTAAATGGTGAATCCAAGCAAATATAAAATATTATTTGAGGATGCAGTTCAGTTCTAATCGGAGATCACCAACCAAGAGAACTTGAGTTGATTTCTTGTAGATTTTTCACGCTCAATTGAAAGTTAAATGAAATGGGAAATAAAATCCTGGAGATCATCAACCCTTTTGACGTCACAAAAAGTGGCCGGCAAATATACAATAAATGGAAAGGGTTAAAAAATAAATAAATTATTAGATTAAAAATCTGGTGTGACTGGCCCACAGCACACAACTTTCTCTTACTCTTCGGTAATCGAAAGTTGTGTTCTGTGCTTGTCACACCAGATTTTTTGTGTCGACATATATTTAGTTTCCGCCGATATATTAGAATTCAAGATGTAAAATTTTTAAGTATGGGAAAATATTTATATTTTGTTACCATGGCAACCATTTCTCTGGAGTACAAGAGTAAAGTGGTCTTCGGAAGATTTCAATGGAAAAATGAGAATATACATTTTAAAGAGAATGTAAAAAATAATTGATTTTGGAATTTTTATCAAAATTGTTGGAGCGAATTTTGAAAAATCGAAAAATAAACTGAAAAAGTGCATCAGTAAAGTACTAGTACTCTTTGGCCGATTTTGATTAAAAGCTCGTGTCACGCCCCAGGGGGGTGCCTAACTTAAGGTGCGCGTCTCGGAAAGTCGTTACAACACCGAGTTACTCGAGGCGGCAAGAGATGGCGTTAGTGTTCCCCCATTGGAATACACGGAACTTGTTCCATCTCATTCTAGACTTTCCAGCTAATTAATTAAAAGCAACAAACTAATTATTTGTTAACACAATGATTATTAATTTAATTATCTACAACTTATAGAGCTCCTTTTTTTAAAATATCATTTATTTAACGAGATATTAATCTAAAAAAAATTTATTTTTTTCGAAAATCAAAAAAAGGGCTTCTATAAGTTGTAGATATTTTAAATAGCTTTAATTAAAAAAAAAAAATTTGAGGTCGATAGCTTCAAAATTGTGGCCGCTGGAAAGTCCCAAAATTAGCACCCCGAGACGGGCACCTTAAATATAAAATTTCAACCTCCTAGCTAGAATGGCGACATACGAGTGCAAAGGGGGGGGGGTGGAATTTTAAATAAACATTTTGTTGTAGCTCCAATAACTTCTCTATTCAATTTCCAATCCAACAATATAGAAATCCTAGAGCGAGAGAGAAGGGCTCTGACGTCACAGTCTCTATCGATCGATCTTTTCGTTGAACAAAGGGAATTTCATGGACCACATGAATCAATCCTTTTGCCGTATAATGGATAATAGAATTATTCCGGTAATACGGACACGAATTCGCAGCAAAGGCGCTAGTAGATGTTCTCGATTACAGTTATTAAATTTAAAGTCAACAACAAACACAAAAATTGATAATCAGATTAAAATACAAATCAATACAGAAAGGTAAATAAATTTATATTCATTGGAAATTCGAATTTTTTTTTTTTATTAATTATGAGTAGGGCTCGGATTTATAGGCACTAAAAATCTTTAAAATAGGCAGGCAACTAAGCACTAAAGATTATTAAAATAGGCACTTAAAAGGCACTTAAAAGGCAGTATTTAAGAAAGAATATAAAAAAATTTTAAAAATTGATGTCTTATTTTTGGTAATCTGGTGTGACTGGTCGCACAGTACACAATTTTTTCTAATTTCGGTAAATTAAAGGCGCATTATGTACTTGTTTGCCAGAATATAAATAGAAATCAAATTTTTAAGTACTAATTTTTAAAATTTTACATTAAAAATAAATTTTTTTTCGAAAAAAAGTATTTTTAAATCTCGGGGGGGGGTAATTACCTCCTTACTCCCCCCTGAAATATTTTCTTGATAATTAAAAAAATTTTTAAATTTAGCTCGTAAAAAATTGAAATTGGCTATTTGAACTTAAAATAGGCACTAAAAAAAGGCATTTATAGATGAAATAGGCACTAAAACTCAGAATCGGCCAAAATAGGCATTATAGGCACTAACAAATGCCTCTTATTTTATTCAGAATTTCATGAAACGTATACATATCATATTGGCCTAAATTTTAAGCCATAAATTAAAAAAAAGGCAAATAGGGCGAAATCCGAGCCCTAATTGTGAGCGTTGTAAATTATTGTAAGAAACAAATTAAATAAAAAAAAAAACTAATTATATTCTTTGTCTATATTGTTTATGAAAATGGCGGGTGACGCTATCTTTCTTTTTCTCCACTTCAACAAAAAAGACATAGTTTTATTTAAATTTCAACAAATTTAAATAGAAATGTTGTATATTATTTGAATCAGAAAAATGGCAGCTTTTAGAAAATGAAATTAAAATGCCATGTTATCGAAGAAAAAAATGTCTTTGACCCATGGTTATTTAAACAGCCTGGCTAGAAGGATTAATCAGTTGCTTGCCCATAAAAAAAAAATCATTGTGTGTTTTTATGAAACCACGGTTCAAGTGAAACTTTTTTCGGATCGAAGGCATTTAACTGAAAATTATTCGATTCAGGGTATTTTAAAATCGCAATTAAAATGTAGAGTTCTTTTTTCTCGGGGTATGACTCACAAGGGGAGTGCATAGCCTTCATAACACCGATTTGAACGAAAATTTTTTTATGTGTAGTACTTAATGAAAAACAAATTCTGTTAAAGCGAGAGGACGCGCTTCTCAAAGGTTCTTTAAAAAAAAAACTGTTAAAGATTTTGCCTCCATGCCTTAAGCCGTTACTAACAATATGTTAATTATGTGTTCAATTAATAGTAATAAATTTCTAGTATAATATTAAATATTTCCTTTTATTATATTTTTGACAGAAAGCATTCGAATTTTCTTTTAAATATATAGAACAACATGTTAAAAATTAAATACCAATAATTAAAAAAAACTTTTTATTTATTAATATTAAAAAATATTCTGAAACAAAAAAAAAAAAAAATTAAACAAAAAAAAAAAAATAGTTGCACAAGGCGAGATTCGAACTCAGGATTTCTTGTTTACAAAGAATTAACGCTACCGATCAAACGTTATTGTTAGTAACGGCTTAAGGCATGGAGGCAAAATCTTTAACATTTTTTTTTAGACGAACAGTTGAGAAACGCGTCCTCTCGCTTTAACAGAATTTGTTTTTTCATTAAGTACTACACATCAAACAATTTTCGTTCAAATCGGTGTTATGAAGGCTATGCACTCCCCTTGTGAGAGTTGTCTAGATAATTTTAATTAATTTTGCACATTCGGCGGGCTTTCCACTTGTATTTTGAATATTTAAACAATAAAGCGACACTAGCGCACTCTCGAGGCCTTGTGTGACGTGACGTCACGGCTTGTAACGCGATAGATGGGGGGGGGGGGGGCTAGAAATGTCATTGAGATCTCCATAATATTGAAAGAAAAATGAGATTTTTTAAAAGACTTGTTTTTTTTTTTATTACATTAATATTTCATTTCAAAAAATAAATTCAGTAGATGCAATGGAAGGAAGAAGGAAATCTTTTTTTTTTTTTTTTTGATGAATATGTTATGATATAAATAATTCGGCCAAGTTGTCGACGACGCATTTGCTTTGCAGTTTAAATAAACATCACATCTAACGTGACTAGACATGTCGTCGACGTCATCAACGAAAATCTGGCGAAAAATCAACAGAGAGAGAGAGGAGATAACAAGGCGTTCTGTCAACCCGTTTATTATTAGTCTTATTTAAGTCCATCCACGTTTTCTTTCCACGAAAAGGGCGTAGAGAGAGAAGGAAAAGCAATCAGCGTTGCTTTTACTCCCTTTTTGTAAATATCTCCTAAATTATCAAGTGTTAAACTCTGCATCAAACGTTTCGATAAAATTCTTATTTTTTTTTCCATTTTGTAACTTTAATAACTTCTTTAGAGTTAATTTTAAGTTAAAAGTTTATTTGGAGATAATAGGTTTTCGCAATTGGATGTACATTGGATGCCCATTGCCCGAAATGTGCTTAAAAAGTTGTTTGATTAGAAAAAGTGGGCGGAGTTAGGGTAACTTGCTCTTAGTTTGATTCTATCCATTCTATCCTTGGGTAATTTCCCAGGTGTTTGGTTCAAAATTGGGCATCCATGGGCAAGTTCCCTAGTCCAGCCCCTCAAGCAAGTGGGCGGAGCCTGGTAAGCACTTGCGGTGTTTGATTTTCTCGCTTGTGCCAGCGGACGCCAAAATTTACACGTGATTCAGAGCATGTGTAAACAGACGAAAACTCCGCCATTATATAGATACGCCTTTAGGCTAGGGTTCTCGAATCGATTTTCGATTCCAACCAGTGGCGTACCAGTAGGCCCCAGTGTGGCAGAGGCCCCCATATATTTATAAAAACAAAATTTAATGAAAATTTCCCTTCACCGTGGGGCCCCTCAGGAAAAAAAACTCAAGTAAAAAGGAAAAATTTAGATTAAAAAAACAAAATTTAATGAAAAT